>CANTUQ010000146.1:8495000-8767500 GCA_947683425.1 Excoecaria cochinchinensis | reverse complement strand
ATGAACATGTTGTAATTTCGAGATATGTCAAATGGTTGGGTATGATTATTATGTAATTTGAGTTATTATTGTTATAAGCATGTTTTGAGAGGATTGGAGGTATGTTTTACATGATTTTGGCATGACAAATGGCTTTGGGTCAGTTTGGATTTGATTTTGAAAAGCTTTGAGATTTCTGCATTTTGGCTAGGATTGGAAAACACGATTCTATCGCGAGCGCAACAGAACCACGTATTCCAATTCTCGCAATAGCTGATTCCTCTGTGTAGGAATTATCTGTCCGAGTCGTGAAGGGTAGCATGACTCGGCGGTAGCGTCTGGCATCTTCACGAGTCGTGAAACCTTTCAAGAGTCGTGAAGATGGCTAGCATGACTCGGCGGAAGCGTCTGGCATCTTCACGAGTCGTGAAGCCTTTCACGAGTTATGGAGATGGCCAGTGGACTCGGCATGAGTTTGGCCATCCCGAGCGAGAGAGAGAGAGCACGAGTCGTGCACAACCTCTCCTTTGCAGAGTGCTTCTAGTTCCTGTAGCGAGCGCGACCCCTTGTTGCGATCGCGACAGAGTTTCTTCCTGCCTGGCCTATTTTCTGAAAAGATTTTCTCTCTTATTTCTCCGTATATGGGTTTTACTACATGGTATATGATTTTGCTTATATATGTATAATATTATGGTATTTCTTATAAGTTATATGTTCATGATTAATAATATTGTATGCGATTTAAATGTTCATGATTTATATGTATATGGATTATTTAATTATGAGTTATATGGCCATAATAAAGCCAGTATATGATTTACGTGTCTCCGAATTGGTCAATATACATGTATACATGAAATGATGTAATTGTGCTTGTTTTATTCTCTATTATATGATAATAATACAAGAGCATAGCTGAGTTGCTATCTGAACCTGATAGTCATAGTGGTGGATCGATAAGCACTTATTAAGGGTTAGCGTGTGAGTGCAGCTGCTATATGTTATACGTTACATGTTGACCCCGTTTAGGGTTTATATGATTTGAGACTTCAGTCTCCGGTATACCTTCGGGTATATATGTTTACACATGATTCGAGACTCATGTCTCTATATGCTTAGATACTGTGTCCTATTAGTATCATTAGTACCCATATCCACTAGTTAGGGAGTAATCAGGCTACTACATGAGGCTTGTATATGCGGCTATTATATATAACTATGATATGTGTTCCTAGTGATATGAAAATGGATATATGTTACATGTTTATGTACATGCGACATAACAAGATATGATGTGATACTTGTAGTTGGATATGTATAGCTAATTGTTTATATTGTGAAGATGCATATGAAGAATGATTACTTGGATATACATGGTTAATTACTCTATTTGTGAATATACATATGATGAATAAGTGATGGCCATATACCCAGATGCATGTGTGGATGAATACTTGTTATAAGCATGAGTGGAATATGATTACATGCTTGTTTTTTTTTATAAGCTCATATATTGTTATTGCAATTATATGTATATGCATGTTTTGTTCCTCCCCACTAAGCGTTATCACTTAGCACGGGTTGTTTTCCCGTGCAGGTGGCAGGTTCAGTTTGGAGTCGGACATCTATAGGTCGGCCACTATAAGCCTATAGTTGGAGTTCTTTTTGTCTTCCGCTTGTATTGATATAAGTTTTGTATGTGGATTTTTGTTTTGGGCAAATGTAATTTATGGAAGAATGATTTTGTATATGTTAAATGTTTACAAATCCCTTTTGTAAAACGATATGATTATTTATATATGGATTTCGCATCTTTTTGATTAAATGTATTTGCTTTTATAACAGCATTTAAGTCTTTGCATATACATTTGAGTTTGTATATGTATTTTTGTGTGTAGCACTCCGGTATCCTTTTAATGGGGTTATCGGGGTGTTACAGCTTGTGGTATCAAAGCATCAGTTTAGGCGGTTCTGGTCTTTGGTTGTTTGAATATGGAGTCCTTGCATGTGAGTCTGTCTTGTGTCATGGCCTAATGCAGATGTTGTCCTATGTAGTGTCTAAATGGAGTCGGATCCGAGTGAGTATATGGGCGATACAATGGAAAGTGTTAATCCGATCGAACAGGATAGGCCTGCATGTGAGCGTGGACCAGCAGAAGGTCCAGGTCTTGGGATTGAGAATCCGGCATTAGTACAAGGGCTATTGCAACTAGTGGATAGACTGACTGTTCCTAAGGCTCCCTCTGAGCCTATGAGGAAAAGGGGAGCGAAAGAGTTCCATGGAACCTCTTTGGACCAATCGGATGTGGCAAAATTCTAGTTAGAGAGAATTGATCGGATTCTATAAGAGAAAGCTTGCCCTCTGCATCAACGAGTTGTTTGTGCTGTATTGTTTTTACAAGGATCGGCATATGATTGGTGGAAGCTTGTGCTTCTCAATCCTCAGAGACCAGCTGAGTTGACATGGGAGTTTTTCGTGCAAGAATTTGAGAAAAAGTATGTTACCAAGGCCTATCGAGAGGCAAATTGGAAGAAATTTGTAAGTCTCAAATAAAAGAACATGTCGGTCAGTGACTATGGGAAAGAGTTCAGTCGCTTTGAGTAAGTATGTGCCTACTGCATTGTTGACTGAGAATTTTAAGTGTCAGCATTTTCAAGATGGGTTAAGAGAAGTGATTAGAGGTCCGTTGTCGGCTATGGCAATTATGCAACCAGTTGGGTATTATCAGTTAGTGGCAGCGGCAATTAAGTTAAAAGAATCTGAGATAGTGAAGCAGAGAATAGAACAGAAGAGGAGAGCTCCGAATGGTGGAGTTATCGGTAATAAGAAGCCTAAAGGTGTTTCGATCGGACAAATGACTAGAGCACTGCTCAAGTTCCTTCAGAAGTGGGAAGTGTGGCACCGCTTACAAGTAAGGGAAGTCGAGCACCGGAGTGTGAACATTACCAAAGGCAGCATTGGGGTACGTGTCGCAAGATCATAGGAGCATACTTCAAGTGCGGTAGCATGAAGCATCGGTTTGCTAATTGCCCCGACTGGATTGAGAATAAGAGCCAACAAGAGAGTAAAGCTAGTACAGGTAAATCCAATGCAGCAAGAAGTGGTAGAGATAGAAGTAGAGCTCCTCAGATGCCATCGAAAACCGTGCATCAGCCCCCGACTACGAAAGAGTATGTCAGGCCTCGGGTGTACGCGATGGTCAGAGAGGATACTTCAAAACCCACAGGTCTATCCGGTAAGTTCTGAATTGTTAATATTAGCGTTGAGTTCAGTTTTGGTAGTTTGGGATGTGAATGATTAGCGAGGAAATTTCGAGGATGAAATTTCATAAGGGGGAGAGAATTGTAACATCCCAAAATGGCCTAGTTGAAATTTCATGTTTAATTGGACATTTAAGGGTAATTTGGTAATTGTGTAGGTGAATTGAGGACAAAAAAGAGAAAGTCAAGGTAGTGAAATAAGAAGTCGAATGAGAGATTGACATGTGGAGTAGTAGGTGAGAGCATTAAATGGGATTTGAAAGAAAGAGAGAGGAAAGAAGGCAAAAAATTGTTTACTTCCCGTGGAAGCTTTGTTCCCTTCTTGCTTTTGTCGTTCTCCTCTCTTTCTCTTTGTCTTTTCTTTTTATGCTCCCTAGCTTTTGCATGTGCTAATCATTGAGATTGAGTTGTGTTTTTGATCAAGAACTAGCTTTGGAAAGGTATGTGGCTGGGTTTATACGGGTTGTTTCTTCTTCTCCTCCTTTTTCATCCATACGGGTATGATTGGGTTATATGGTTTTGTTCATGGGTTAATTGAATGTGTGTTTTGGTTGGTTTATGCAAGAATCTAAAGAGAGGCGGAAAGATAAAGGAAAAAGGAAAAGTGGGATCTTGAAGATAGTGGATTTGTTGAACTCTATTTCAGGTTTGGGAGCTTTGTGTGTGTATAGGATTGTTTGGGAGCTTTATGTGTGTATAGAATTATTTGGGAGCTTTGTGTATGTATATGATTGTTTGGGAGCTTTGTGTGTGAATATGTTTGTTTAGGAGTTTGTATTTGGTTTGAGAGTGTTTTGCCCTTTCTCGTTTTCTATTAGATGTTGAGTTTGATTATACTGGAATTTTTGTGTTTTGATACATGTAAATGCATGTCTTTAGTAGATTAGTGTATATGCTTTAAAATGCTAGAGATTTAATGTTTTGCATGTCAATTTTAGAAGTGAATGAACATGAATTTGAGATGAGTTCCTAGGTTTTTATGAACATGTTCTAATTTCCAGATATGTCAAATGGTTGGGTATGATTGTTATGTCATTTGAGTTGTTATTGTTATAAGCTTGCTTTGAGAGCATTAGAGGTATATTTTACATGATTTTGGCATGAGAAATGGCTTTGGGTCAGTTTGGATTTGATTTTGAAAAGCTTTGAGATTTCTAGATTTTGGTTGGGATAGGAAAAAATGATTCTGTCGCGAGCGCGATAGAACCACATATTCTAATTCTCGCGATAGCTGATTCCTCTGTGCAGGAATGATCTATTCGAGTCGTGCGGGAATGATCTGTCCGAGTCATGAAGGGCAGCACGACTCGGCGGTAGCGTCTGGCATCTTCACGAGTCGTGAAGATGGCCAGCATGACTCGGCGGTAGTGTCTGGTATCATCACGAGTCGTGAAGCCTTTTACGAGTTGTGAAGATGGCCAGCATGACTCGGCATGAGTTTGGCCATCACGAGCGAGAGAGAGAGAGCACGAGTCATGCACTTGTGCACGACTCATGCACAGCCTCTCCTTTGTAGAGTGCTTCTGGTTCCTGTCGTGAGCGCGACCCCTTGTCACGATCGCGACAGAGTTTATTCCTGCCTGCCCTGTTTTTTTAAAAGATTTTCTCTCTTGTTTCTCCTTACATGGGTTTTACTACATGGTATATGATTTTGCTTATGCATGTATAATATTATGGTATTTCTTATAAGTTATATGTTCATGATTAATAATATTGTATGCGATTTAAATGTTCATGATTTATATGTATATTAATTATTTAATTATGAGTTATATGTCCATAATAAAGCCAATATATGATTTACGTGTCTCCGAATTGGTCAATATACATGTATATATGAAATGATGTGATTGTACTTGATTTATTCTCTATTATATGATAATAATACAAGAGCATAGCTGAGTTGCTATCTAAACCTGATAGTCATAGTAGTGGATAGATAAGCGCTTATTAAGGGTTAGAGTGTGAGTGCAGCTGCTATATGTTATACGTTACATGTTGACCCCGTTTGGGGTTTATATGATTTGAGACTTTGGTCTCCGGTATACCTTCGGGTATACATGTTTACACATGATTCGAGACTCATGTCTCTATATGCTTGGATACTATGTCCTATCGGTATCATTAGTACCCGTATCCACTTGTTAGGGGGTAATCAGGCTACTACTTGAGGCTTGCATATGCGGCTATTATATATGACTATGATATGTGCTCCCAGTGATATGAAAATGGATATATGTTACTTGTTTATGTACATACGATATGACAAGATATGATGCGATACTTGTAGTTGGATATGTATGGCTAATTGTTTATATTGTGAAGATGCAATTGAACAATGATTACTTGGATATAAATGGTTAATTACTCTATCTTGTGAATATACATATGATGAATAAGTGATGGCTACATACCCAGATGCATGTGTGGATAAATACTTGTTATAAGCATGAGTGGAATATGATTATATGCTTGTTGCTTTGATAAGCTCATATATTGTTATTGCAATTATATGTATATGTATGTTTTGTTCCTCCCCACTAAGCGTTATTGCTTAGCACGGGTTGTTTTCCCGTATAGGTGGCAGGTTCATTTTGGAGTCGGACATCTGCAAGTCGGCCACTAGAAGTCTATAGTTGGAGTTCTTTTTGTCTTCCGCTATATTTTTGCAATGATATAAGTTTTGTATATGGATTTTGGTTTTGGGCAAATGTAATTTATAGAATAACGATTTTGTATATGTTAAATGTTTTCAAATCCCTTTTGTAAAACAATATGATTATTTATATATGGATTTGGCATCTTTTAGATTAAATGTATTTGCTTTTATAATAGCATTTAATTATTTGCATATGCATTTGAGTTTGTATATGTATTTGTGTGTGTAGCGCTCCGGTATCCCTCCAAAGGGGGTATCGGGGTGTTATACTAGCTCATGTTTACAAAATGTCTCATTTATGGGCTTAAACAAGAGTTTGGGAAAATATTATAGCAGTCATCTCCGTTTTTAGTATTGTCCACAATGGACACAGAAGCCGTCAAATCTAAGATTGCCCTGTAATAAGGCTAAGGTTTTGTTAAATACCATGGTTTAAAAAACAAGCCTTTGGGGAAAACTTTTGAAATGGCCATTTGAGGATTTTGAAGATAAAATCCTTCCTCAATTGTCCATATATATTGAAAATCTGTTTTAACAAAATAATTTGAAAATTTTTTGACTGAGATAAAACAATTTCAGAACTATTCTTGGTTAAAACAATTTTTGAAAATTCCTCTTGTGAGGATTTTGAAGAAACAACTCCGAGGTCGGAGGGTTTGAAAAATATGCTATCACAAGATATTTCTTGTGTAGTTTTTGAAATCTGTTTAGAGGAGGGTTTTGAGGATGAAGATCCTTCCTCTTGTTTTGAAATGGTTTGAGGTGTTTTACTCGCTTGCTGTTTTGCCAGCATTTTGAAAAAGGAGTCAAATTCTGGCTGTTTGGAAAGAGTCTCGATCCATTATTGGACCTGAGATTGTTTGGCAAGGGCCTCCTCATCTTCTTCGACAATTTGGGCCCATGATTTTATTTCTGTGGCAGACGAGGCTGCTACAGGTTTTGAAAATTTTTGGTCCTCCTTCTGGTCCTATTTTCCCTTTCCTTTGGATTTTCTTGGCATTTTTAAGTCCTGTTTTGGAGGAACTCTCTAGTTAGAAAATTAGGAATCGAGTTTTTATCTCCCATAATAAATTCAATTTCAA
This sequence comes from Excoecaria cochinchinensis, assembly GCA_947683425.1. NCBI lineage: Eukaryota > Viridiplantae > Streptophyta > Magnoliopsida > Malpighiales > Euphorbiaceae > Excoecaria > Excoecaria cochinchinensis. The sequence continues at coordinate 8,760,519 of CANTUQ010000146.1, read as the reverse complement.
AATCGAATAAACTAAGGATAGCTTGCCATCGGGGAAAAATTTGTTTTGATGCAATATTTTGAACATCTTTTTGTAAAACTTCCTTAGCAGATTTACAATCAATGAGAAGTAAAAACTTTTGATTTAGTAAATCGCTTTGAAATTTTGAAATGCATATGACAATTGAAAGAATTTCTTTTTTAATTGTAGAATAATTCTTTTGACAATCATTCCAATGTGCAGATGTGAACTGGACTATGCATTCTTTCCCGCCCACACTTTATTTTAAAATGCCTCCATAACCTAAGTCAGACGCATCTATCTCGACAATTTTAGGTGCCAACCAAATGTAAGCATGGGATTTATTAAAATGTTTCTTAATTTGTTGAACTATACTCGCATGTTCATCAGTCCAAGCAACAGGGTTTTCTTTAACCTATCATGCAAGGGTTTTGCTATCCGGTTGATATTTGGACAAAAATTTAGGACATAATTCAGACATCCTAGGAATCTCTAAAGCATGGTTTTATCTAAAATATTATCCGAAAATTTATAAGTAAAAGCTAAAGATCTCTCTATTGGAGTAATTGTTCCTTGGGAAATATAATATCCTAAGAAACTAATTTTAGACTAAAAAATAGAGATTTTTCTTTTAGAGACAACAAGTCCATTTTTCTTTACCACATTGAAAAAGGTCCTGAGATTTTTGAAATGTTGTTCGATTGACTCTGAAAGTCAAGAACATCATCTATATAAATAATACAAAAATTTGATAAAGGATTAAAAATCTCATTCATTATTCTTTGGAATTCTGAAGGAGCATTTTTTAAAACAAACGACATAACCATCTACTCATACTCTCCAAATGGAACAGTAAAAGTGATTTTGTAATGATCTTTTGGTTCAATCTGCATTTGCCACAAACCTGATTTCATATCAAATTTTGAGAAAACAAATGCATAATGTAATTTTTGCAAAAGATCTTTTTTGTTGGGAATCGGATACCGAATCCATTTTAAAGCCTTGTTTAATGGTTTGTAATTAATTGCAAGCCTAGGCATTTCTCTTTTTATTTTAGAGTTTTTGTTAAAATAAAAAGCTACACAGCTCCGGGGAGACCTGAATTCTGTGATTAGACCTTTTTGTTTTAAATCTTGAATCTCTTTTTTACAGTGTTCTTCAAGTTCATGATTCATTTGGATAGGTCTGGCTTTTGTTGGGATTTTTCTTTCTAAAAATTCATTATCATACGGTAAATTCACCATATGTTATTTTCTATCCCAGAAAGCATTTGGTAAATCTGAACAAATCTCATTTTCAATAATTTTTTGAAAATCAGAAATTCTTTGTTTTACCCAATCGTTTTCCAATCCCTTTTGGATTTTGAAAAATGAGACATCCTGTTTGAGAAAATGCAAATGTTTTTGTTTTCCTTGAATTATGCAATTCAATTCATTTTTGTAAACAGAACAAGCTTTCAAAAGATTTAAATTTCTTATTCTGGGTTTTTCAATGAAAGGGAAAACAATTTTCTCTTTGTTTGTTTTAAAAGAAATACCATCATACGTGATAGAATAGGGAGTAATTATGTTGATAAATAGTGTCCCTAAAATGACAGTATGACTAATATTTTCTAGAAAAACAAAAGGAATTTTTATTAAACCATTTCCATTCTGAATTGAAGCTTTTGTTTTTAATTTAATACTATGTCGGAGTTGTTAGTTGTGACAAGATTTTCAGAAGTTGTTTCAGAAAACCTTTTTGGAACAATACAACTTTTTAAATAATTTAAATCTGCTCCTATATCAAAAAGAGCTACTGTATCGATTTTAAAATTATTTGAAAAAATAAGAGAAACCTTTACCAATTTTTTTCTTGAAGTTATTTCTCGTAAGACATACAAGAAATCATTTGGAGCATGTTTTAAACTTTGAATGACATTTTATAAGTCTAGATCAGCAGTTTCGTTTTCTTCTTTTTCTTCATTATTATTATCACTAGAACTAGAGTCTTGTAATAGCAAAGCATGAAGAAGTTTTGAACCATCCTCCTGTTTTTGTTTAAGAGTTTTAAGCTCTTGCTTGAAAATTTTAATTTTTTCTTGAAGCGATTGAATTGTCACAGGAGATTTTTCTTTTATTCTTGTACTCAGAATCTTGGTGAGATCACAAGTACTATTTGGAGTGAGTTTGGAAGTTGAAGTGGAAGGTTTTGGAAATTTAGGTTCAAAAGACTTCAAAAGTTTTTCAATGATTTCTTTTTGAAGTTTTGAATCTTCCACTTGTTTAATAATATCAAGAATTAATTCTTGATCTTTTTTCAAAACATTTATTGATTTTAAACTAGTACCCAACTCACTACTAGAGGAATCAAGGGCAGCTACTTCGTCATTTTGAAAAGAATCTTTAGTTTCTGACGATTATCTGTGGAATTTACTTTCAGAAGTTTCAAGGAGGATTGCTTCAATTCTTTGGATTGTTTCTTCCTCTACCTGTAACTCATGGAATTTCTGATTAAGTCTACAATATTTGTAAGTATGACCAGGTTTGGCACACTTAAAGAAAGTGACTTGTTTGAAATTTTGAGGCTTGAAGGGTTTTTTGAAGGCTTTTGGGGCTTAGATATTTTATTAAACTCTTCTTTGGCAGGTTTAGGAGGAAAATGTTTGAAAAGCTTTTTATAGGATTTTGTACAGGAACCTCCATAAGACTTTGTTTGGTTTTTTGTAGAGATTTTAAACTGTTTGCAAAAAGATTCTAGCTCTTGCCTAGTTTTTTTTATTTCCCGTTTTAAATGTTTTTGAAGTTTTAAATCTTGGCAGATTTTTAAACCTTCTTTTTGAGTGAAGTTGACCAATTCTCCATAAGTTAAATGGTTATAAGGGATTTGACAAATCCCAAAACTTCTTTGATTTTATTTCGAACTCTATCTCCTAAAAGGGTTGGAAGGCCGGTAAGGAATTTTTCTTTCCAAAATGGTTGATTAGAATCTTCCCTGAGTATTACCCTAGTGAAGAAAGTGGTTTTGTAATTTTGGACTTCAGAAAGCTTTTTGCACCTAAGGTTTGAAAGAAATTCTGTATTTTTGTCTTTTAAATGAGAAGGGTTACCTATGAAGTGTAGACTAATCGTATGGATTAAGATTGCTACAGCATCAGGTATGGGGTTACTCAACTCATCGAGAATGGGTGTTTCATCCTCTGTGGTCTAAATGGCACTTAATGTTTCTAATTTCTGTTGGGCAGTGAGATGGTAATCCCACCATCCTTTCAGTTAACTTGAAAATCCTGCTATAAGAAGTTCAGCAATAGCTCTATCAGGTGTATTCATTTGGGTTTTGCAAGCATTGGAAGCCATAGTCATTTGCTGTAGAAGACTAAGGATGTTATATTCAGACATACCATCTATGTTCCATTCATAAACAATACTGGCATTGAACTTAGACTGAGACAAAATGTTTGATCTATTTTTTATGCCTAAGTCTGGTGCTATGGTAATAGCCAATGGTTGGCCTTTTCGACAATGGAGTCTGCACAACTCCTCTTTCTGTGTTTGTTCTCCAGGATCAGTTACCTAATCTAAAGTGCTAACAGTCTTATTACGATCAGGGGTGTCTTGTACCACTACTGGTGTAGAAGTGGAGGTATGCTCTATCCTACTGAATTATGTTTTAAGAGCTTCGATAAATTCTAATTTAGCTTCCCTGAACAGTTTTTAACATGTTTTTGAAACCTGAAAAGGTTTAAACATAGGAATTTTTAGTTTTGACTCTGTTGATTCAACCTGGCAAACAACAGTGGTTTTTTGGGTTTCCTCTATTCTAGTTAGCTGTTTAGCTATTGTACTAAGATGAGTGTTTGTGAAGTTGTTTTATTGAAGAATATTTTTAATATCCTTGTTTGGATCATTACTTGGGGTTTTGTAAGGTGCAGCATCTACTGTTGTTTCTAGATGTGCAATTTTGATTTGCCTTAAAGGCGGATGTTCAGATTGAGTTTTCGTTCCATCTACCATATCACATTCTGTTACCTTTTTCTTTCTAACAGTGATAGCGTTAACAAATTTGGTGTTAGATTTGAATGGATATAAAATTTCTTTTTGAGATGCATAAATTTCAAACCAATCAAAGTATAAAATATGAGCTTTATTTTGTATGACAAAGTCATAAAACTCATTTTGAATTTCTTTTCTTTTATCAAGAAAATTTTTGAAAAACCGATTTCTCTTTTCTGAATTTTTTAAAGAATAGAAATCCTGATGCAAGAAATTTTTGTCAACTTCAAATTCTTTTTGTAAAGCATTTAGTTCATTGATAACATTTTCGGTTACCGCAGAAAAAGATGGTGAAGTTGGGGGTGAATTATTTTATTGTTCTTCATCGCTTACTTGTGGTCTAAAATAGACCTGGTGAGGTACATTTGAAGAATAATCCACATTTTGAAAAGAAGCACTTGGAATGCTTAAACAAGAAAATCTTGGGTTTTGAAAACTCTCCGTCCTATCAGGCAGGTGAATAACTGAAGGCAACTTTGAGATTTTTCTCAAGTCTAAAGTACTGGTGGAATAACCAGCATCAGAATAATGATGATTGGAAGCTCTACTGAAACTTATTTTTACCTTTTCGTCACTGTATTGGTAATTTCCCTCAAATGCATATTTTGCTTTTCTTGTTCAGGATATTTTTGTTTTGAAATTCCTTCCAAGATCCATTCTTCTGGAAGACTGATATCCTTTCAAAGCATAGATTTTGGAATAATAGTGTTAGATCTGGACAGATCTGTTTGTAAAAAGAGGGTTTCACCCTTTTTTAAATAAATATTTTTAGTAGCAGTAAAAGCAGAAACCATTGCTTTATAATGCACTTTAAACATGATTGCTACTGGAATTGATCCTTCCAGCATTTTGTAATTGTGAGTCTTGATTTGAAAAATCAAAGATTTTAAAATGTTTTTATCTTTTAAAGTTAATGAGATATCAGGATAGCATTCAAAAGAGATTGGTTCTTGACAAAGGCTTGACTCTACTGACGCTATCATAGAATCCTGAAAATATAACCATCTAGCATCCCTCAAGACACAAAGTATTTAAGTGTTTAAGCCATCTTTGGTTAAAGGTTTGATTCCCACTTAGACAAGACCTATGTGAATATAGTTGTATTTCCTGTCTTGGTGTTTTTGTATAGTTTTTTGAGAAAGAAGTTCGATGGTTTCAAAAGGTTTTGAAATTTGAACATCCCTTTTTTCCGTTTTAATGACATAGTCAGTTTTAAAAAGATTTTAAAACAGACGAGTTTCATAAACTTGATCTTTTTTTATTTTTAGAATTTTCCAGTTATTAAAAGATTTTTGAAAATGCTCAATAGGGATTTCTTCACTATTGGTTGGATGTTTTAAACTTGATTCCATGGAATCTGAAGCAAGAGAACTTGAAAGAGAAGTGGATCTACAAAATAAATTATTCATAATTTCGAAAAACGTATTTTCTTACCTGGATAACTATGCCTTGGAACCTCACTGCCCTAAACGCCTACCAATGGCTCAAACGGGACTTATTGCCTCGCATTTAACCTTACCCAGATAGTATTTTAATTTTCCAAAACAAATTAAATTTACCAAATTATAAATAATCAACCTTATATAAACACTACCCCCCTAGGCTCTGATACCAAAGACGTCGCAAGATCAATGAGTATAAATAATCAACTATCACACAATAAATTATCCACGAATTGATTTCACACCCTAAAACTAAAATTAAAATGCAGTGCAGATGCAATGCAAAATAATTTAAAAAGAACGTAACCAAGAAGATACGGGCAGTAGATTAGCCAGGATAGCTAAAGTTATATCCCACACACTGCAAAAGCTTTTTCAGCCGATATAACTTCAAGGTTGTTTAAAAATATGTAAACAATGTTTCTGATGCACCATATTTGCATAAGCCGCAAGTACAGAGCATACTTATGAATGCAAATACAATTTGTTTAAATATAAATAAATAAATATATATATATATATATATATATATATATATATATATATATATATATATAAATGATAATATAAATTACAAAAACTGTAAGGTACAAAGGCTCAGCACATGAGCTACACTTACAGGTTTTAAAATATAATAATTACAAGCTTTAGGAGATAATACTCAGCTCAAGAATTACAAAGGTTTTTTTGCTCAACACATGAGCTACCTAGATTCATTTCTAAGTGTGCGAGAGTTTGAAGACTTGGAATTCTCTCCAAAAAATAAGTCTATGCCTTCAACTGAGAAGAAGGGATCCTTAAATAGGTAGCTTCCATCAATTAAGGGAGCCTGAGGTGACTGAATGAGCTGTAAAGAGATTTCTTCACATGCTGATTTCCTGTTCGTCAATCATGGCTATTTGAAAATTAAAAAAGTAACCAAAAGTAGCCGACAGAATAAAGTTTTATTGTTTGGCTTTTTGACTTTTCTTATACTATAGACTGGACCTTTTACAAGTTTGTGGGCTAAGCCTATGTTTAAAATTTAAAAGAAAATAAATGGGCTAGGTCCATGTTTACAAAATGTCTCGTTTATTGTCTTAAACAAGAGTTTGGGAAAATGTTGCAGCAGTCATCTCCGTTTTCGTCGCCCAAGTCAACTATGGGCTCAGAACCTGAGGAAGAGCCTGCTTTTAAGGGGCTTGAGGAAGCTTTTGAAGATGAGGCCTTACTGTGGAGGAGTTGGGACATTATCTTAAAGTATTCTTCTTCAGTTTTTGCTGCCGCCAATTAGGTCTTTGCGATGGACTTTTGGGCCAGAAACTGAGTTATTACTGGCTCTGGTTTGAGAAGGCCTTGACTTTGGAGCCACAACTTAACGTCCAATTTTCTGATGGAGTCCGGAATAGAAAATTTTGCCCACCATCTGATTTTAAATCTTCTGACCAAGTTTATTTCTGCTTCCTGCTGATGGTGATCCAAATACCAGACTATCACCCATGGTAAGAAAAACCTTGTGGCAAAAAGCATTAAAGGATGGAACCTTTTTTCCTTGCAAGAGGGTTTTAAAGAGGTTATAGCTTTCCTGAATTTGTGGTTTTAGGATTTCAGGAGAAGCTCCAAACAATTTCCACTAATAAGCAAACCAAAATGGAATTTTGGAAGGCTCCTATTTGAGGTTAAAGTAAAACAACCAAGTGTGGGTGAAATTTGTGTTTTGAAAAAGAAAAACATTGTACTAGGCCTGTTGATAATCCGAGTAAGAATAGGTCTGGTAATGGTTATAAGTGGCTTTGAAATCAACGGGAAAAGTTTTAGGTTGGTGAAGGTCTTGTCCCCACTTGAGAGGACAGAGGATTTTATGGATTTTTCCCATTGAATAATTGATTTGTTCGGTTTTAGGATTGTCCACAACAGACACAGAACCCGTCAATTCTACGATTGCCCTGTAATAAGGCTGGGGTTTTGTTAAATCCCATGGTTTAAAAAACCAGCCTTTGGGAAAAACTTTTGAAATGGCCATTTAAGGATTTTGAAGGTAAAATCCTTCCTCCATGGTCCATATATATTGAAATTCTGTTTTAACAAAATAATTTAAAATGTTTTTTGACTGAGATAAAGTAATTTCAGAACTATTCTGGGTTAAAATAATTTTTGAAAATTTCTCTTGTGAGGATTTTGAAGAAACAACTCCGAGGTCGGAGGGTTTGACAAGTATTCTATCACAAGATATTTCTTGTGTAGTTTTTGAAATCTATTTAGAGGAGGGTTTTGAGGATGAAGATCCTTCCTCTTATTTTGAAATGGTTTGAGGTGTTTTACCAGCTTGCTATTCTACTAGCATTTTGAAAAGGGAGCCAAATTCTGGCTGTTTGGAAAGAGTCTCAATCTATTGTTGGACCTGGACTGTTTGGCAAAGGCCTCCTCATCTTCTTCGACAATTTGGGCCCATGATTTTTTTCTATGGTAGACGAGGCTGCTACAGGTTTTGAAACTTTTTGGTCCTCCTTCTGGACCTCTTTTCCTTTCCTTTGGATTTTCTTAACATTTTTAAGTCCTATTTTGGAGGAACTCTCTAGTTAGAAAATCAGGAATTGAGTTTTTATCTCCCATAATAAATTAACTTTCAAAATCAAATATACTAAAGATAGCTTGCCATTAGACAAAAATTTATTTTGATGCAATATTTTGAACATCTTTTTGTAAAACTTCCTTAGCGGATTTACAATCAATGCGAAGTAAAAACTTTTGATTTAGTAAATCGCTTTGGAATTTTGAAATGCACATGACAATTGAAAGAATTTCTTATTTAATTGTAGAATAATTCTTTTGACAATCATTCCAATGTGCAGATGTGAACTGGACTATGCATTCTTTTCCGCCCACACTTCATTTTAAAATGTCTCCATAACCTAAGTCAAACGCATCTGTCTCGATAATTTTAGGTGCTAAAGGGTCAGCTAAATGTAGGCATGGGATTTTCTTAACCTGTTTCTTAATTTGTTGAACTATACTCATTTGTTCATCAGTCCAACCAATAGGTTTTTTCTTTAACCTATCATGCAAGGGTTTTGCTATCCGGTTGATATTTGGACAAAAATCTAGGACATGATTCAGACTTCCTAGAAATCTCTGAGGCATGGTTTTATCTAAAATTTTATTCGAAAATTTATCAGGAAAAGCTAAAGATCTCTCTATTGGAGTAATTGTCGCTTGGGAAATATAACATCCTAAGAAACGAATTTTAGTCTAGAAAAGAGAGATTTTTGTTTTAGAGACAACAAGTCCATTTTTCTTTACCACATTGAAAAAGGTCCTGAGGTTTTTGAAATGTTGTTCGATTGACTTTGAAAAGACAAGAACATCATCTATATAAATAATGCAAAAATTTGAAAAAAGATTAAAAATCTCATTCATTATTCTTTGGAATTCTAAAGGAGCATTTTTTAAACCAAACGGCATAACCGTCCACTCATACATTCCAAATGGAATAGCAAAAGCGATTTTGTAACGAACTTTTGGTTCAATCTGCATTTGCCATAAACCTGATTTCATATCAAATTTTGAGAAAACAAATACATAATGTAATTTTTGCAAAAGATCTTTTTTATTGGGAATCAAATACCGAATCCTTTTTAAAGCCTTGTTTAATGGTTTGTAATTAATTACAAGCCTAGGCGTTCCTCTTTTTATTTCAAAGTTTTTGTTAATATAAAAAGCTGCACAGTTCTGGAGAGACTTGGTTTCTGTAACTAGACCTTTTTGTTTTAAATCTTGAATCTCTTTTTTACAGTGTTCTTCGAGTTCATGATTCATTTGGATAGGTCTGGCTCTTGTTGGGATTTTTCTTTTTGAAAATTCATTTTCATACGGTAAATCCACCATATGTTGTTTTCTATCCCAGAAAGCATTTGGTAAATCTGAACAAATCTCATTTTCAATAATTTTTTGAAAATTAGAAATTCTTTGTTTTACCCAATCATTTTCCAATCCCTTTTGGATTTTGAGAAAGGAGACATCCTGTTTGAGAAAATGCAAATGTTTTTGTTTTCCTTGAATTATCCAATTCAATTCATTTTTGTAAGTAGAACAAGTTTTCAAAAGATTTAAATTTCTTGTTTTGGGTTTTACAATGAAAGGGAAAACAATTTTCTCCTTGTTTATTTTAAAAAAATACCATCATACGTGACAGAATAGGGAGTAATTATGTTGATAAATGGTGTCCCTAAAATGATAGTATGGCTAATATTTTCTAGCAAAACAAAAGGAGTTTTTATTAAAACATTTCCATTCTGAATTGAAGCTTCTGTTTTTAATTTAATATTCATGTCGGAGTTGTTGGCTTTCGCAAGTTTTTCTGAAGTTGTTTCAGAAAACCTTTTTGGAACGATACAGCGTTTTAAATAATTTAAATTTGCTCCTGTATCAAAAAGAGCTACTATATTGATTCTAAAATCATTTGAAAAAATAAGAGAAACCTTTACCAAATTTTTTCTTGAAGTTGTTTCTTGTAAGACAAATAAGAAATCATTTGGAGCATGTTCTAAACTTTGAATTTCATTTTCTAAGTCCAGATCAGTAGTTTCGTTTTCTTCATTTTCTTTATTATTATTATCACTAGAACTAGAGTCTTGTGATAGAAAAGCATGAAGAAGTTTTGAATCATCCTCCTGTTTTGTTTAAGAGTTTTAAGCTATTGCTTCAAAATTTTAATTTTTTCTTGAAGCGATTAAATTGTCACAGGAGATTTTTCTTTTGTTCTTGTACTCAGAATCTTGGTGAGATCATAAGTACTATTTGGAATGAATTTGGAAGTCGAAGTGGAAGGTTTTGGAGATTTAGGTTCAAAAGACTTCAAAAGTTTTTCAATGATTTCTTTTTGAAGTTTTGAATCTTCCACTTGTTTAATAATATCAAGAATTAATTCTTAATCTTTTGTCAAAACATTTATTGATTTTGAACTAGTACCCGACTCACTACTAGAGGAATCAAGGGCAGCTACTTCATCATTTTGAAAAGAATCTTTAGTTTCTGATGATTTTGTTTTGAAGTCACTTTCAGAAGTTTCAAGGAGTATTGCTTTAATTCTTTGGATTGTTTCTTCCTCTACCTATAACTCATGGAGTTTCTTATCAAGTCTACAATATTTGTAAGTATGAACAGGTTTGCCACACTTAAAGCAAGTGACTTGTTATAAATTTTGAGGGTTTAAGGGTTTTTATGAAAGATCTTCGCTTTTTGTAAGGCTTTTGGGCTTAGATCTTTTATAAAACTCTTCTTTGGCAGGCTTAAGAGGAAAATATTTGTAAGGCTTTTTATAGGATTTTGTATAGGAACCTCCACAAGACTTTGTTTGGTTTTCTGTAGAGATTTCAAATTGTTTGCAAAAAGATCCTAGCTCTTGCCTAGTTTTCTTCATTTCCCATTTTAAATGTTTTTGAAGTTTTAAATCTTGGCAGATTTTTAAAACTTCTTTTTAAGTGAAGCTAACCAATTCTCCATAAGTTAAATGGTTATAAGGGATTTGACTAATCCCAAAAGCTTCTTTGACTTTATTTCAGACTCTTTCTCCTTAAAGAGTAGGATGGCCAGCAAGGAATTTTTCTTTCCAAAATGGCTGATTGGAATCTTCCCTAAGCATTACCCTAGTTAAGAAAGTGGTTTTGCAAATTTGGAATTCAGAAAGCTTTTTTCACCTAAGGTTAGAAAGTAATTCTGCATTTTTGTCTTTTAAATGAGAAGGGTCACCTATGAACTGTAGACTAATCGTATGGATTAAGTTTGCTACAACATCAGTTATGGGGTTACTCAACTCATCGAGAATGGGTGTTCCATCCTCTGTGGTCTGAATGGCACTTAATTTTTTTAATTGCTATTACGCAGTGAGATGGTAATCCCACCATCCTTTTAGTTGACCTAAAAATCCTGCTATAAGGAGTTCAGCAATAGTTCTATCAGGTGTATTCGTTTGGGTTTTGTAAACATTGGAAGCCATAGTCATCTGTTGTAGAAGACTAAGGATGTTATATTCAGACATACCGTCTATGTTCCATTCATAAACAGTACTGGCATTGAACTTTGACTGAGATAAAATGTTTGGTCTATTTTCTATGCCTAAGTCTGGTGCTATGGTAATAGCCAATGGTTGGCCTTTTCGCCAATAGAGTCTGCACAACTCCTCTTTCTGTGTTTGTTCTTCAGAATCAGTTACCTGATCTAAAGTGCTAACAGTCTTGTTACAGTCAGGGGTGTCTTGTATCACTACTGGTGTAGAAGTGGAGGTATGCTCTATCCTACTGAGTTGGATTTTAAGAGTTTCGGTAAATTCTGATTTACCTTTCCTGAATAGTTTTTGACTTCTTTTTGAAACCTGAAAAGGTTTAAACACAGGACTGTTTAGTTTTGACTCTGTTGATTCAACCTGGGAAAAAAAGTGGTTTTTTGGGTTTCCTCTATCCTAGTTAGCTGTTTAGCTATCGTACTAAGATGAGTGTTTGTGAAGTTATTTTGTTGAAGAATATTTTTAATATCCTTGTTTGGATCATTACTTGGGGTTTTGTAAGGTGCAAGATCTACTATGGTTTCTAGATGTGCAATTTTGATTTGTCTTAAAGGCAGATGTTCAGATTGAGTTTTCGTTCCATCTACCATATCCCATTCTATTACCTTGTTCTTTCTAACAGTGACAGGGTTAACAGATTTGGTGTTTGATTTGAATGGATATGAAATTTCTTTTTGAGATGCATAAATTTCAAGCCAATCAAAGAATAAAATATGAGCTTTGTTTTGTATGACAAAGTCATAAAACTCATTTTGAATTTCTTTTCGCACTACAAGAAAATTGAGTTTTAATGACCAAAATTTAGCAAAGGGATAAAAATTCGGTTGTAAAAAGATACAAATAACGAAGGAATTTAATTCAGTCGTTAAAACGCAAATTTTATTATTATTTAACAAAGGGTTAAATTCCGGTCGTTCAAAACCACAAAATCCAGTCGTTATTGGCTTAACACAAAATGGTGCCACTTCAAGCCATTTACCTCCAAAGATAACCTAAAATCACAAATTACATTTTCCCATCTACTAATTTCTTCAGCTCCCCCTCGCGTCGCCCCCTCCATCGCGCGTCCCCCCCTCGCAAAGCACCAGGCACCAGATCCGGTATCACCCCCTACTCTCGTCGCCAGTCGCCCCTACCCTACCATCAGAGATCTAGTCTCGCCACTGTCGTTGCCCCACATGCTGTCTCACTTGATCGCTGTCAGTTTGCTGTCGTCGCCTATCACAGCTCGCCTCTCGCCACCGTCGCCAATCACCCTTGTCTTTTGCTCGCCGGCGACTCCTCCCTCTCTCACACTGGTTAGTGTTCTCCATCTTTCTATCTTAATGTTTGTCAGGTAAAGTGGTAACAAAACCATTGTTGTTGAGAAACAGAGCATCAAATTCTTATGAAAATAACTGAGGAGGCACTGACTCAGTAAAAAAATCGAACCCAATGTTAAGGAATGTTAAGCTTTTCATTCCAAGAATAGATTTAGGAAAAGGACCAAAAACAAGGTTGTCGCTTATGTCAAGCTCGTATAAATAAAGAAGGTGGCGATTTTAGGTGATAAAGAACCAGAAAAGAAGTTAGAATTTGCGTGATAAAGTGCAATATTAGGGAGCTGATCAGGGAAACCATCAAGCATAGAGGTAGAAAGTTGAAATCCATTGAAATCTATGGAAGCAAAAGCTATTACAGACTTGTTATTTGGTGGGTCATTGCAGAAAAAGTAGCTGCATATATATATATTTGAGCCAATCCAACAAGTTTTAGCGATGCTAAGAGGATTTGATGGTGATAATGGACTTGAAATTTTGGATAATTGGATACGCCAAAAAGAGTGTTTGATCGACAAACTACAAACTTTTTGTTTTGCGAGATAGAGATGGAATTATTGGTAGAGGAAATTATAATTTTGGACAGTCAAGTAAAATAGGTAATTTATAATTTCTTGGATTTTGATTGTTGCAGCTTTTGCTTAGTATTTCTCTGCTGTTGCCAATTGCTATGTTATTGAAAATGAGAGAAATGAAGAGTGAGTAAACAGTAGAAAATAGGAATTGAGTGGACATTGAGGTGATAGATTATAGTATGTGTATTGGCTTGTAATATATAAATGTGTTATAAATTAAATGGAGAGGGAAAGAATTATAGAAAGAGGGGCATGTCCAGAATCAAAAGGTCTAATTAAATGCATATAATGGCCAAGCTAATGGAATATAAATTATGCAAGCATGACCAACCAATCAGAATGAAAATATTGCCTCCTATATCTATTGTTTGGTCTGTATATTTGCCTCCTATAAATAATGTCATTAGATCATTGAGCAAACATTTAGTTCTCTGCACTTTGCCTCCTATATCTATTATTGGGTCTGTATATTTGCATAGGTAAATGATTTTATGGCAGTATTTTATAATTGCATTATGATCTTGATATTAGACATTAAATGCTATCTATTATAGGTCAATCCAGCAAATGAGAAAATGCTTTGGGTTGCATGTCTTTTGTTCCACATGGTGAAGTTGTCATCAAATTTTTTAGGGTTTTCTTTAGCTGCTTGGCCATTTGGAGATTAGTCAATCTACCTATAATATATCCTTGCAGTTAATGAGAAAAAGGCAATTATTGATATGTTGTAAAGTTAATTGGAATGTTATTTTTAACAGTCGCCTGACATTATTGGTAGATGTTCATCATATTGATTTTGGGTGTTTGTTCTCTTAGCAATCAGTTCTTTTAGATTTGATACATGAGATAGAACCATTGGATGTAAGCCTTATCTAAAGAGACATTCCACCTACTACATTGGATGCTATGAAAAGGACCATCCCTAGCATGTTAGGGTTACTTCCATCTGATCGATTTAAAGTTTCTATTAAGGCTTTGTGGGAACCACTCTCTAAATTGTTGATCTCCTCGATGATGACTGGGTATGGTTTGTTCTTAATACTCTTATATATGTTCTTATTCTGACGGCCTCCTTCAAGTTCAATGCAATGATAATATAGTATTAGATATTATTTTGTGCTATTTATGTCCTCTGCATTTAGCTTATGATGTGACGGGCTTTGTTGCAGTTTGAATAGGCCATGATTTCTATATGTTATCAATCTTAAAATCAGAAGAATTTCTTACGCTTTGGGTCGTGATTGGAAGTTGTGTAATTCCTTGAGATGTACTAGATAACAATTTCAGTAGCTTATTTTTTTATTCATATTATTTCCCTAGTATGGTATTAAATGTTTAGAAATAGTATTTCTTCTTGAATTGTAGGTACACATTACGAAATGTTGAGTATAGACTTTGCCTTGAAAGAAACCTTGATGTGAATGAAGGAAATATTGAAAAGCAAGAATTAGAAACTGGTAAACTTGATTCACAGGAGACAGACATAGACAATGTGAAAAATAATAATTACGATGGAGTAAGTGGCAAATCTGAAAAAGTAACTGAAGACCCATCTAATAATATCAGTATTGAAGGCCTTGGTGAAATGTCCCCTGAAGCTCAATAATGTATTCTTGATTTGCAATCTCGTTTATCTTCTGTGAAAAAGGTATTGCTCTAAGGAATTACCTGGGTACATGAACAAGCCAATTGTGGTTTTCTTGTTTCATGTTTTGATTTACACAAGGATATATGTCATAGTTTTTTTGGAGCACTGTTGCAAACTAATATTCCTTATTTGAGTCTTTGAGCATGAATTTACATGTATGCATTGGTATTCTTTAAATTAGCATAGGGTTCTTAGATATTATGAAAAGACCTAAAAACTTATGCTATCTATGGATGGCTCTAAGTTAGTGTGGGTTGCATAGGGACCCTTTTCTTCCAAGTATGACCAGAAGCTCTATTTAATTTTGTCTTTAAGCTTGCATGTCAAAGAAGAAGGACATATGATATGGCCATTTTGCTTTAGTTCAGTCTCTACCCTCTTTTCCCTTGCAATGAAAATTGTACAGTAATTTCTCTATCAAATATGATTGTCTTATATAATATAATTCAGCATGTAGCAAATGGATTTGATTTCTAGATAAATGCTCATTAGTGGCTAAGCTAGACTATTGACTTCCGGGGCTGTACTAATGCTATAATCTTGACCAAATGCTCACGCTATCCTTTAACAGCAAGTATTAGTTTAATTTTTTATTCTCATTCTCTCTCCTATTTCCTTATTTGTATCCTCAATAGCTCATATATCATGATCAGGATGCATAATCACTCTGTTTTATTTATATGTTTTGTTAACGCTGAAGGAACTTCATGAAGTCAAGAGGAAAAGTGCTGCTCTTCAAATGCAACAGTTTGCTAAAGTATGTGGAGAAAAGTTGATGGCTATTCTAAGGGCTATTAAGTTATTTTACTTTTCACAATTCGATAAATTAATTACCTTTATGTTACATGCTAATGCTACAAAATGGTAGTCTAACTTATGTTGCTGATGTATAGGGACGAGATATGGCTTTTGGTTTAACTGTTGGCTCTCCTTATTGCAATCTATCAGGTTATAAGCAACATGTTTCTATACAAGCATTTATGTTATCTGACTGAATCTCAAGTCACTTATGTACCCCCATAGTTGCAACGTTTTACCTAACTTTTGCAGCATTCATCTTCTGCTTCTGATATAGATTTAATTCCTGTTCTGTGGGATCAAGCTCTCTCTAGCACTTATCACATGTGGAACTTGGGAATTTAATTTGCTAATTTCAACTAATGCAATTGCATAATGAACAGGTAAGCTTTCGGTACCTGTTTATTTTCAATGAGTTATTGTAGTTTTCTAATTAAAACTATTATTCTATTTATTTTTCTTTTTTCTTTTCTAGTAAATTCTAAATAAATCGTTTCAAGCATTTAGATTGTATAATATCTAATCTTTTAACATACTCATTATCATTTGTTAACTTTATGGTCACTATGGCACCTCGAAGGTTATTAATTGCCCATACTTTTTATTATTTATATTTTTATGTGATTTTTTTATTTGTGCTTGTGAATATTAATTTTAGCTTTTGTTATACATTTTGCAAGTCTTCAAAATTTTGGACAGCAAAGTTAGGGGGTTTATTTTTCACATTTTTTCTCAAAAATCTTTTGTATAGGAATTAGTATATAGAGAGGAGTTATTTTCTTGAACTTACATGTCATTGATAGTTTTTATTTTATTTAGAGTTGGGACAAATATAATGCTAATTAATTTGTAAATTTGACTATATTTTGTAATTTTTCTTTTTTAATATATGAAAAGGGTTTATTATATTTTTGTATAAAATATAAGTGAATGATATGTACCTACATGTAATATTATAAAATAGTTTATATTTTAAAATACCTTTCTTCTATTTATGTCTGGTGTATTATGATAAATCAGAGGGCATACTATATTGGTGATTGTTGTTTGTTAGCTGTGAACATAATTAGTGAAGGAAAAATTCGGTCACTAAAAGGAATCTTTAACTTTAACGACCGGAATTCCTTTAGTTGAAAGTGCACACAATTAACGAAGAGAAAATCCGGTCGCTAAAATGATTTTTTAATGACTGGAATTACCTTCGTTGAAAGTGAATACAATTAGTGAAAGGAAAAATTCGGTCGCTAAAAGCTATCTTCAACGACCGGAATTCCCTTCATTGAAAGTGAACACAATCAACGAAGGAAAAATTCGGGTCATTAAAAATTAGTAATCAAAGACCGAAAATGTTCCGGTCGTTAATGACATTAACGACCAGATTTAAAATCCGATCGTCTATACCTTTAACGAAGGGGCTTTTACCGACCGGAATTTTCAGTTGTTATAGGTCTTTAACGACCGGATTTTCCTTCGTTAAAGGGCATTTTTCTTATAGTGTCTTTTATCCAGAAAATTTTTGAAAAACCAATTTGTCTTTTCTAAATTTTTTGAAGATTAGAAATCCTGATGCAAAAATTTTTGGTCAACTTCAAATTCAGTGCATATATATATATATATATATATATATATATATATATATATATGGAAACATATATTAATAGTAATAATAATAAAGAAAAGGATAAAAAGAAAAAATGAATAGAAAATGATAATGATATTGGATGAATTTTTTGAATAGTATAACATATAATGATAATAAATTAATGCTTAAATAAAAGCTTCTGTGTGTAAATTTTGTGGTGGGTTAGGTTGAGCTGCGTGGTGTTTAGAATATTATCATCTGTGTGTGAATTTTATGCAGGTTTGGCTTAAGACTTAAAGCCAAAATGCTACCAAAATTCATACGCAACATGTTAATATCTAAAATTACATCACAATATTAGTGCAACACTAACTAGTGTTTTTTATTTTCTTTTTTAGAAGGCCAAATGGCACTAAAACTCCAGCCTATTCCTTCAGTTGATCAATACCGGTAGCCTCCATGGATGACCTCAGAGTAGGAGGACCACTACTGCACCCTCTACACATTGCAGATCTACCCGAGCCGCTTCATGATGCTCACACTTTTGGAGCACATTGGTTTACTTGCAGATGCCAATGCATTGCTTGCTCAAGTCAGATGGATAGACTTCTATGGGTTAGCTTTAAGGACCTACCCTAAGACAATGAGGCAGTTTCTATCCATCTTTCACTCGAGGGTATTTCAGACACCAGACACAAAAGAGGGGGGTTATCTCTTTTATGGTCCTAGGCCATCAGTTCGATATGAGTAGACGGTGCTTCACAAAGAAGATGGGGCTACCATTAGGTGATGATGTGATGTAGCCATATAGGTAGAGTTCCCATGAAATATGGGCCACCATCGGATGTCCAAGGACAGTGTACAACCTTCAACTCATGAAGTGTACTCTATTAGTCTCTCAGCTTCTGAGATATCTGCAGAGAGTGTTATCCTCTTCATACTTCGGCTGTATTGGCAGCCTCAGCTCCGTGAACGTCACTGACATATAATGCTTATGGGGCATGGTCACAAGTAGGCGAGTCGAAGTGAGCCACCAAATTCTCATAAAAATCTAGTGAGCAGCACGCACCCCAAGATAAGAGAATGATTAGAGGGAGGATATTATTGACTTTTGGCGTGCCTGAGAAGGCACTGAGATGTTAGTTGGGGGCAGTATATTTTTGGATCATGAGGCAGTAATAGATATGCACCTGGCATGGACTGTCTCGACTTCACCCTTAGGTTATAGGGCCGTGGCGCTTAGGTAGATGGATGAGGCATTCGGTCCCAATAAAGCATTACAAGGGGGGCAGTCCCATTGCCAGTAGACTATCCTTTATCTCCAGCTGAGCATGAGCATCCATAACCCGAGAGGGGAGGGACGGCAATAAGGCCCCTATGGAGGAGGTATTGGGCTCTGACCATATACAAGAAGACACAATACATGTTATTATGCTAATAGGGCCCATCGGAGTTGATAGAGGCAGTTCTCCCATAGCCGCCCCAAGCTTCCAGCAAGAGCCTTTTCCATACTTCCACACAAGGTTTATGCCATACTCTAACCTAGGGGCATCCTTTTTTTCTATGCCACTACCACCTCTGTCTCAGCAAGACACTATGTTTACTTCACTATTAGTGTAAGGACCCGACATATACCCTAGTCGAATTTGTAAGTATTTGCAGTATAAAAGTGATTGAAATGTGTAATTGACGAGTTGAAGTGGTTGAATGTAGTTGAGGACGTGTTCGGTATTAATTAAAAAGATTGAGGATAATTTGGGTATTTCATTTTTATGGACTAAATTGAAGGAATTAATTAATTGTGTGGGCCAATGTTAAGAATAATAAGTTATAGGTTAAATGCAAAAAGAAATAAGAGTTAAATGATTAAAAAGGAAGTTTGACATAAAAATCTAAAATGGACCAATAGTAAGGTGACACCTTGCATTTATGGATAAGATGGAATTGAAGGGGCTATAAAAGGAGAGAGACACGGTTTGAAAGCAAGGCATAAATGTGACGCCCCAATGCCCCTCGGGAGGAATATCGGGATGCCACACAAGCAAACACACACACTCATGCAGAGACTGAAGCGGAAGAAATAAAAACATGCAAAAGCACACTATAAGCAGAAGCGAAAGCTATAAAATTAAGCACAAACTAACAGGAATGGAGGCAACTCAGAAGTAACATATACTTAAATTACAGAACTTAAACATATAAATATACAAAATCATTACATTTCCAAAAATCAGAATTACATGCCTTACAAAACGTTTACAAAATGCTGAACAAGAGTCCTATACAAAAAGAGTACTATAACTAAAATAAAAGAATCACTTCAAAGATAACTCCTAGTGGCCAGCAGATGGGGACTCTCGCTCAAAACGGAACCTGCAAACCTACACGGAAACAAAACATCCGTGCTAAGCGATAACGCTTAGTGGGGATGAACAAATGCAAAGGACTTCTAAAGAAGTTGTAAATCAACACCGAGCATGCATAGAGATTTACAGGTACTAGCATAAATAATTCAGAAGCTAATTATCACACACATATACATATAGCACATATATGACGGTAACTTATTCAAAAGCCATACAGATATAAAAGCAATAACAATTGCTAAAATCAGGATTATACAGAACATATAACCAAACCCAGCTTTACATATAACTTCACATTCAAACGAACAATTAGCCTGAGTTACAAAGAAGGTGGATACGGGTAACAGAATACTGGCGAGCAGTATCAGAAGACCGAAGTCTAAAAGCTTAAATACAAAAGACCGAAGTCTAGTTTTTAGAAGACTGAAGTCTAAAACTTTAACCCATGAGGGTTGACAGGAGCAACTGCTAAACTCTAGCCCTTAATAAGCATGCTTATCTATCCACTACCTTGACCAATCAAGCTGAAAAACAACTTAAGTAACTAAACTTCTACTCATGTACTCAAGCACGATCAACTTCAATCAATTCATGTACAAGTCAAGTAATCCATCATGTTAAACATAGCTTTAGCATATAACAATTCTAATTGAATCATATTAAACTAGATTAAAATCATGCTCATACTCATGCATAACATTTATAAATGAATACTAAATCAAAATGTAAGAACAGGCTACCTCACGGTCATAGCCACTTTGGTTGTCACCATGACATACCAAGGATGCAAAACAAAAAACAAACTAGCATACCTCACGGTCACAACCACTTGGTTATCACCGTGACATACCACATAAAATCCGAGCAGTAAGCAATCAAGGGTATCTCACGATCACAACCACTTTGGTTGTCACCATGACATACCAAAGCTGCAAAATAGAATGTAAACTAGTGTACCTCAAGGTGACAACTACTTTGGTTGTCACCGTGACATACCACGCAATCCTCGGACAGGAGCATTTCTTGCATACCTCATGGTCATAACCACTTGGTTGTCACCGTGACCTATGCAAGAATGCCCAAAACAGAATTGCATCAACTATTCCACAACTCAACTCAAAAGCTATAATTGACCAATATACTTCCAAAACATGCACATGCATATATCAAAGACTTGCCAAACAATATGCCAATAACATTTCAAGGCTCTAAATCAGTATTTAACATATAAATGTATACCAATTTCAAGCAAGAACAAGACTAACCACTCATGAACACATGCCTCTCAAAAGCACAATAATCATGCTCAACAATCACACTCTAAACAGGTCTAAGATTATCAATATTCCAACTATAACACATTCATATACACAATTCTAACTCATATCACAACATGCACCCAAAATACACAATTCAAAACACATGCACAACTATAGAGCACACGATCCCAACCTATTGGAGCAGCCGAACACTTCCAAAATCAGACTTTGTCCTTGCTCTTCTCCCTTGTTCTATCCTCAGCTTCTTGCAAAACCCAAATAAACACAATCCCTTAATCTAAGTTCTCAAACAATAACCACAAAGAGTATGGGGGTAGAAGTAGAAATTCAAAACCAAAACACTTAAGTCTCAACTTTAATTATTGATTAAACTCTTCAATTAACCTCAAAATGCAGAAACAAACCCACAAATTAAACAAAACTCGAAGAAAGAAGAGTGGAGAGGAAGGAAATTGTGAGAGAGAGGGAAAAGAGAAAAGAAATCTGCATGCTATCCTTTTTTGAGATAGGAAACTCTACTAACAATCCTTATATTGCATGTCTCATCCTAGGTGGCATTCCCATACCTTGCCACTTGGCCAACCAAGCCTCTTGTCCCACTAACATGCAAACTTACACTTCAAGTCCATGGCAAAACTCTCTCTACATCCCTCTAAGTCCCTCAAATCTACTTCTTCCTTCACTCAACTAACATTCCATTCAATTAAGTCCTTATTAACACTTAAACTTACACAAATACAAAAATTTGCACTACCAATTCTACTAGGGTACAAATCAGGGTCGTTACAAGAAATCTAAAGTCTTCTTCTTCCACTTATTTTAACGCCATTTCTTCTCTCTGACTCTCTCTCTTTAAGACTCAAAAATATAGTTTTTGATTGGGAGATTTCCATAGTTAAGCTAGATAAAGGGGAAATTATATAATTTAAGGTAAGGATTAAACCTTTTTCTTGTTATCTTCTTCTTTATTGTTTTTGAATTTTAAATTTGTAATGTAAGTGTGTTTTGGATGAGGGGCTTTGATGGATATAAAGCAAGGAAGAGAAGAAATGAAAAGGAAGATGAACAAGGAGTAAAGAGAAAAGATTTTGACTCTACATAAGGTTTGGGAATTTATGTGATTTTGAATGAGTTTTGCTTTTGAATTATTGATAGGATTTTGGAGAAATTGAGATTGAAATTATGTTCATATGCATCTTTGAGTTGTGTTTTAGTGTTTTGAAGTAGAAATTGGAAATTGGAAATTGGAAGTAAGTTATAAAATTTAGGGCTAACTTTATGTGATCATGGGAATTTTTTTGGGTATGAAGCTTTATATTTTAATTGGTACTTTAACAATTTTTAGTCACTTCCATTAAATGCAAAACTTGGGTAATGTGATGGGTTTTGATTGTCTTGTGATGGTTGGGTTGTAGTTCTAAAGGTTAATTGCATGATTTGGAGAAGGTTTTTAGTGTGGAGAGCTGTGTAGCTCGGTATTAGAGCGTAATGCCCGACTCTGTCATGAGGCATTCTCTATCATGATATGCCGAACTTCAGCCGAGCTATTCTCTGTCGTGAACTCATTTTTATGCACAAGCATGACCAAGGCCTTCCTGCCCTCTGTCGTTAGCGCGAAAGAGGCCATCCAGCTTTCGATCACGAGAGTGATTGGCTAGCGTAACATCCAGTGTTTTTCGTCTCTGTCACAAGCGTGACTATAGCCTCGGGCGCGACCCTCCTTTGTGCTTCAAATGTTTATGGTTTATTATACTTTGCATGGTTTCTCACTTATGGTTTAGATATGATTTAAAGTATGAATTATAATATGCTTTACCATGTGATCAATAATTGAAATTTGAGAATTAATCTGCAATCGTCACGTTGTGAATGTATATGTGAAGAAGTGTAAACTTACATGTGTCCCTCTTGAGAGGGTGAGAGACTTTGATGTTGATCCTCCAGAGAGGAAAATAGGTTTGAGCCTCCTCAGAGGAAAATTAAATTGGAACCTCCAGAGAAAAAAAATTAGATTTGAGCCTCCTCAAAGGAAATTAGATTGGAGGTTTCGTGGCTTGCCTCTAGGCTGATAGGTTCCAATGTCTTTGGTGTCCCTTAAAATGATTTTCGTAAATTTTTGGGATTTTCACGTTTTGGCTATATTTGAAGTTTTACAGTATATTAGATTTTCAAGACCTTGAAAATATCTTCTTCTTTTTGTTTTTCTTTTTCTTTTGTTTGTTTTTGTTGTTTTTTGTTTAAGAATTTATATTCTTTGTACATTTGAATTTGGATTTTGTACACTTATTGTGTGATGTGTGTGAGCGTAGATCTTATGATAGAGAAACTTACCTGTGTGAGTGTACATCTTATGATAGAGAAACTTACATGATTGCCCCTGGTATGGTGTGCATGAATAGGCTTGTTTTCCTGGGTGTTCTCCCCTCTATACAGATGTAGCTGACTTTATGCCGAATATAGTGTCCAACAATGTTGAGCTGAACTCGTCTCTTGGATCATCTTTGCGCATGAGGTCTGTTCGGACCTTTCTCCCTGAAACATGTACACAGTAATGTATACAAAATATTGTGTGTGCGTATGGGATCATGTATGTGAAATATACATACAAAACTATATACGGGAAACACGTGCAAAGGATTAATGTACCAAAATTATGTGTGCGCAACTACACGTGTAAAAGGATTGAATGCACGTGATATGCTTATGATATGCATGCTAAACGTGTGCAAAGAAATATGTGTTACATGTATGCAAAGATTATGTACATGAAATGTGTATGATATGCAAAATATATAAAGCTCAAGCATGTGTGAATGCATCTTGGGAATCATGAAAGGCTATGCACGTGTAAAGTTATGCAGGGGGATATGCAAAATATTATACATGCGAGATGGATGTGAGATGCAAAAATGGATAGACCACATCCTAGGTGGTTAAGGGATTTATTGAGGGTACTGCCTATATTGTTTGATGCCCCCAGTGATCTAGAAAAGTGTCATCTTGGCTTAGGAATTTTGACCCATAATCTTTTTAGAGAAAGCTACCTCGTGCGCATCTTTGCCCCCCGGTCAATGAGCATTTTGCCCCCAAAACATTAACTCTTGTCCTGAATTATGCACTATATGCCTAAAGGGAAGTTATTCGAACTAATGCCGCCTTATCGCTCCAGGCTTCAAAAGGCATTGCTTTGTTCCACTTTTATTCATTTAAATAAAAAAAAATGAAAGAGAAAAGGGGGATTTTGATTTTTAGGGCTTTTTTCTTCATTTTCTCTTCTTCTCTTCTTCAATAAAATCTCTCTACATTCTTTTAGGTTTTCTCCTCAAAATAAAAAGACTTTAAAGTTAAAAAATTTAATTTCTTTATGATTAATAATTTTTCTTGAGACAAAGAGAATTCATTCTTTGTTCTTGAGATTCTTATTTTATTTCATTTTTTTTGCAATTTATTTCTTGGGATAAAATTCCAATTTCTATTATTTTCAATTCTAATTTGCAAAACGAAGGAAATCAATCAATTTTTTCCCTCCATCGAATCCGAATTCTGAGGGTAAACATTCTAGTCTCGATCTCTTTTTTATTTTCATTTATTTATTTATTCAATTGTTTATATATTTATTTTATTTAATATTATTATTATTATTATTATTATTATTATTATTATTATTATTATTATTATTATTATTATTATTAATATTATTATTATGTTATATTTATTTCAATCATATCCTTTAATTCCTTTGTCATTTATAATGCATTTTTTTCATTTATTTTAATTTATTAACATTTTAATTCATTTGTCATCTTTCGTATCATCTTATTTTATTTTAGCTTATTATTTATCATTTTATTTGTTTAATTGATTAACTTTCTTGACTTAATAACTAACATTCATTTTTTTTTTGTATTTGTTTTTGACTCCAATATCCATTTTCCCTTTTTTGGGCATTCTCGTGAGCAAACGGGGAAATCCAGGAGGCTTGTTTGGTTTTACCATTTATTTGCATTATTTGTATTATTTTCTTTATTTGGCTTGTTCATTTACTTTATCGTGTAATTTTTAATAAAATTATTTATTTTATGCACGTTTAAAAAAGAAAATCACAAAGATATTTATATTAATTAATTTGGTATTTTTCTAATAAAATGGGACCAATGTCCTAGTTTTTTTATACCCAAATAAACCATCACTTTTAATACTTTTTCTTTTAAGTATGCATGCGAGGACCAATGTCCTCATCTTTAATAAATATCCCATTTTATGTATGATTTATATGTCACTTAAAATAGGGGTTGTATTCTGCCTCTAGTTTTGTTGTAATCTATTGTACTTTTTTATTTACTTTATTTTAATCTTGCTTTTATTTACCGCTTTCATTATATGATCGGCTTGCGCTTTAATTAATGCATTAAATTGTATGAGAAAAGGAATGAAATATTATAGTTAAAACTCAATCGTAACTTTAACCAAGGTATGAATAAATGAGAAGTCCCGAACCTTCTCTGGTCTTAGGCTCAACGAGGTTAGAGGACCATCTCAATGTTTTATTAGGGTGGGGTCTCCAAAATATCTCTTGTTGCCAAAATAGGCCCAATTTGCATGGTCTTAGGCTCCACGAGATTAGATGATCTTTCCAGTATTTTATTGGAAAGAGGTGTCCAAAATATCTCTGGCTTGTCCAAAATAGACGTATATACATCGTCTTAGGCTTCACGAGATTAGACGATCCTCCCAATGTTCTATTGGAAGGAGGTGTCCAAAATATCTCTGATTGCCCAAAATAAACACACATGCGCTGTCTTAGGCTCAGTGAGGCTAGACGACCTTTCCCAATGTTCATTAGGTGGCGACTCCAAAACACCTCCTTGTTGCCCAAAATAGATGCACTTGTACATTCCTTACAAGTTCCATGAACCTCTCCCGAATGCCCTAAAGGCGGGTCGTTCGAGGCACCCGGGGTTCGGCGCGCGTCACACATACATAACTATAAGAATTTAGGAAAAAGCAAATTTAGTAGAGTACTTACTGTTATGGCTTCTTAATCCTTAAAATTCTATTCAAATGGCCAAAATCCACGTTCTGTCCCCTAGTCACCGACGCCGGTGCTTCACCGGAGGTGATCCGTCACTACCAAAACATAGTTCAATGCATTTTTTACTCAATTTCCGTGGTTACGCGCCCCATGAAGTGGTATTTTGGCCGAAATCGCCATCGACAAGTCTCGATACACCCAACACCAATGTACCCATTGCCGGCGAGTGAGGCTGATTCATGGACATAGAAAGGAGCGCCAGGTCTCTAGGAGATCGGTGGTGGTGTCTGTGTCGCGACCCAAGGTCAGACATGGCCAAAAAAAGGGAGAAAGATCTTCGGTTTGGAGAGAGAAATAGCGAAAAAAATGAACGCATAGATGGCAGAAGAGAAGGGTGGATGACGGCGTCACTGGCCGTTGCAGAGAGAGATGCTGGATCGTTGTCGACGATGGTGAAGGTCCTCCCCCTGCCTCCCCGCCTCGTCTCCCTCTCTCGGCTTCTGTTATTCCGCTCTCCTCTCCCCTTTTTTTATTCTTTTCCTTTCTTTTATTTCTTGCATTAAATTTCAAGACTCTATAAAGAATTTATTTATTTATTTTAATATAATTTCTTATTTGTGTATATTTATTTCTGTTAAATTTTTTATCCTTAAATCCATATCAAAAAGTATTATTCACGAGTTAAAATTTTTATAAACAGACTCAAGTTTTTAGGCGTCATGTGAAAATCGAAAATTTCTGCCACAAAGAACCCATTTCCTCCTTTTTATCATGATTTTCGGATTTTTTGTTATGAAAAATCTCTCAATTGGTTTTGGTGTCCTTTATCAATTGGTTTTCTTTCTCACCATCGACACTTGATGAAAAACTGAAGAAAAAAATAATGTTTAAACGCTGTCATTTTAACTAAATTGATCCATCTATGTGATTAAACACTGTTGTTCCTAACATCACTTGTGAGTAAATAATTGGTAAGTGAAATACAATTTTTAAAATTTTTTAATTTACATTAAAATATTTTATTTTAATAAACAATTTATTTTATTTTAAATTATTTTTATATTATTAATTAATTAACTTTCATATATAATTTAGTTATTTTTGTCTAAAAGTAGATAACAAACTATTTTTAGTCATTAAAAAATTTATTGGGAACATTTTTATTTATAACATAAAATAATTATGATCGCACAAACTGATTGTATTAGTAATGAACTTATATTAATTTTTTGTGTCATATTTATTTGTCGTATATTTACATTACAACCAATTGTGATAGAATATTATTATTATCATAAATTAATTGTACTGGTGACGAAATTGTATTTCGTCATAATATATTCTTTTTTGTATTTCGTCATAATATATTCTTTTTTGTGACATATTTATTTGCATAAATAAAATTATTGCGACGAAATAATTTTATCTTTACTAATTCATTAAATTGTGATAAAAATAATTCATGTCACAAAAAAATTAACATTTTATGACGAATTTATATATCGCAAATAGTTATTTTTTTGTTAATTTTTCCCTCCAAAAGAAAAAAGTTGAAATTTTTCCCCCATATCAAATGTGATGAAATTGTACCTCGTCACAATATATTCATTTTTTGTGATACATTTATTTGTCATAAATAAATTTTTTTTTAAAACTAATTTTTTTTTTAAAAAAATAATAAGAAATTTTTTTATCTCGATATCTTATTTGTGGCAAAATGATTTTTTCGTCACTAATTTATTTAATTATGAAAAAAATAATTCGTCACGAAAATTCAATATTTTGTGATGAATTTATATATTGTAATAAGTTATTATTTTGTCATTAAATTTTTTTCCTAAAAAAAAGGTGAAAAATTTTTCCTCCTAAATAAATCATGACGAAATATATTTTTCGTCACAAAATTAATCCATTAGTGACGAAAAATAAAATATAAACTGACGCAAGGCAATTTTATCACAGTAATAAATAATATGGTAACATTTTAAAAAAATTATCGTTGTAAGTTATAGTTAGTGACGAAATAATTTTATTGTCACTAATTCATTAAATTGTAACAAAAATAATTTATGTCACAAAAAAATAAGTTTTTCATGGCGAATTTATATGTAGCAAATAGTCATTTTTTTCGTTATATTTTTTCCCTCCAAAAGAAAAATGATGGAAATTTTGCCTCCATATTAAAAGTGACGAAATTGTATCTCGTCACAGTATATTTATTTTTTTGACACATTTAATTATCATAAATAGAATTATTTTTTAAACTAAAATTTTTTGAAAAATTAATTAGAAAATTTTTTTTATCGATATGTTATTTGTGACGAAATGATTTTATTATCACTAATTTATTTCATTATGACAAAAATATTTGTCACGAAAAGTAAATATTTTGTAACGATTTTATACGTTGTAATAAGTTATTATTTTGTCATTAAATTTTTTTTCCCTTTAAAAAAAAGGTGGGAAATTATCTCTCCTAAAAAATCCATAACGAAATATATTTTTCGTCACAAAATTAATTTATTAGTGACGAAAATTAAAACATAAAATGACGCAAGATAATTTTGTCAAATTAATAAATAGTATGTTGATGTTTTAAAAAATTCATCGTTGTAAGCTATAATTAGTGAAGAAATTTTATGCGTCATTAAAAAATTTGTCAAAAAAAAGTAAAATTTCATATAGTGTAAACATTCTTTCCTTGCCTTTGCTCCTTGAAACACCATCATTTCCTTTACTTTCCATAAGTGGCCAAATATATTCACCAAAGAAACCACCATCTATGTACTTCCTTTTTTCAATATAACAATATAAACACACTCTACACACCTAAAATTACCTATTTGAACCTTTAAAATAAATCATAGAATCCAAAATCACTTACCCAATGTTTTACACATAATCTTCTTTTCTTGATTTTTACCACTTCTTTCACCTCAATTGAAGACTAGAGGTTGCTACCATCTAATAGAGGAGCTAAACTTTGCATAGTGGGCTTGATTTTAGAGAGAGAAATGGAGGAAAGTTAAAGAAATTTGGTGGAGAATGAGAGAGCAATTCAGACATGAGAGAAATGGGGAGACATGAGAGCAATTCTGATTTTTCAAGGTATTTATAGGTCTCTTAATGGGTTGGGCTTGGTTCAACCAAGTTGGGCCAACTAATCCTAAGCCCATTTAGATAATTAGGCCCATTAAGCAAATCCAATTTATTTTTCTCACTTTCCAAGTTCAATTTCTCCAAAAAAATATTCTAATATTCTAAAAATATATTTATTTGACTCCACGAATATTTTTAGGTCAATCAGGTTTCCCAGTCCGGTAATTTCTTATCAGTCTGATAACCCAATTTTCTATCTCACCGTAAAATTTATTTTTCTTCACCATATGATTCCCTATGTTACTTAAAGCAAATACATGCTTATAGATAATTTTTTTGATGTCCATAGCACCAATTAAAGCCTAGTCAAACCTTAGTCAAACTGGTTCGATCGGTTCGATTCACTGGTTGGACTGGTTAGGTCCACTATTCATCATTCCCTTTCCTTTTGCCCTTAATATCCTACTTGACCCCGATTCCATCTCAAACAAAATCCATTTTCAGTCCGGTTCACTTGAATCGGTTCGATTCACCAATTTTTTAGTGTTGCCATAAAATTACTTTTTCACTGCCAAATTGTTCTACATATTATTCTAAGTCTATCTATACTTTCGGATAACTTTTCAAAGCTCATTTACCATTTCTAAAGTCATGGTCAAACTAGTTACTATTCAAACCGAACCCAATGGCTTTTGTTATTTTCTTTTTTTAAAGACCTATTTGACCTCGTTTTCACTCCAAATTGCATTCTTAGACTAGTTGCGACTAGTATTATCGAACAAATAAATAAAATATTTCTCTTCCGGGTGTAGAGGACTTCCTAGGATGTCACCCATCTCAATATTACTCTAACTCAAGTATGCTTAACATTGGAATTCTAATGGGATCCAGTGCATTAGTGCTGGTATGATCACACCTCGAAAAATACTTTTCACGACCATTGTAACTATTGTAATTTTTGGCCATTATAGGATTATGTGACGCGCGTCGAACCCCGGGATGCCCCGAAGGCCCGCTTTTCGGGCTTTCGAGAGAGGTTCATTAAAACTTGTAAGAAATTATAAGTGCGTCTATGTTGGACAATACGGAGGTTTCTTGGAGTCGCCACCCAATAGAATATTGGGAAAGGTCGTCTAGCCTTAGTGAGGCTAAGACGGCGCATATGCATCCATTTAGGCAAGCCAGAGATATCTTGGAGGTTTCATACCAATAGAACATTGGAATGACCCTCTAACCCCGTGGAGCCTAGGATTAGGTAAGTTGGGCCTTTTGATGGGCAACAAGAGATATCTTGGAGGCTCCATGCTGAGATGGCCCTCTAACCTTGTTGAGCCTAAGACCAGATTGGGTTCAGAACTTCCCATTTATTCATACATTGATTAATTTTATGGTTGAGTTTTGAATTTAGAGTTTCATCCCATTTCTCATTCATTTTAATGCAGCTAATTAAAGCGCAGGTTGTCCACTTAAGGAAAAGCGATAAATAAAACATAATCAAAGTAAAGCACATGAAAGTAAATACAACAAATGTAGGGGCGGAATATAACCCCCATTGTAAATAAAATACCAATCATACTTAAATCGGGACATTCATTAATAATGAGGACATTGGTCCTCACATGCATATTTATTATGAAATAATTTTGATGTGATGATTTTGGATGGAGAAAATTGAGACATTAGTCCCATTTTTATTAGGAAAGATTCCAAGTTAATTAATAAAAAAACGGCTTGGTGATTTTCTTTCTGGCGCCTAAAATAAACAATTTTATAGGGAAATTACATAGCAAAATAAATGGAAAAGCCAAATGAATAAAAGATTACAAATAAAGCAAATAAATACTTAATCCCAAATGAGCCTTTTGGATCTCCCGTGTGCTCGCAAAAATTGCCCAAGAGGGAAAATGAGATGTGAAATAAAAATAAAACACAAATAAAATAATGTTAGTAATTGAATCAATTAAAATCAATTAAATATAAAATAAAATGAGATAAAATGAAATGATATCAAAATAACAAATGAATTAACATGTTAATTAATTAATATGTAAAAATATGAACATGATAATAATGAAAATAAATAAGTGAACAAAATATTAAATATATGATAATGACAGTGGAAAAGAATAAAAAATGATTAAATAAATGACATGGTTAATTGATGTTTCAAAATTAATATAAAACCTTTACATGGTAAAAATATCAATTAAAATGAATTTATTAATTACATGTTAAAAATAATGAGAAATCAAAGATAAATAAATTATTTACATGTTAGGAATTAAAAGAGATCAATATTCACATGAATAAAAATGTAATAATATATATACATAACAAAACAAATATAACAATAATAGAATAAATAAATAAATGAGAACAATAAATAAATTAATGAAAACAATAAAATATACACGAATAAGAATAAAATCATATATGAACAAAATAAATAAAATAAATAAATAACTAAAATAAATAAATAACTGAAAATAATAAAAATAAACATGAATAAATTAACTATGAACAAAAAGAATAAGAAAAACAAACCCGGAATGTTTACCCTCAGAGCTTCGAATTCGATGAAGGTAAAAAGGATGAATAAAAATGTAATAATATATATACATAACAAAACAAATATAATAACAATAGAATAAATAAATAAATGAGAACAATAAATAAATTAATGAAAACAATAAAATATACACGAATAAGAATAAAATCATATATAAACAAAATAAATAAAATAAATAAATAACTAAAATAAATAAATAACTGAAAATAATAAAAATAAACATGAATAAATTAAATATGAACAAAAAGAATAAGAAGAACAAACCCGGAATGTTTACCCTCAGAGCTTTGGATTCGATGAAAGTAAAAAAGATGATTGATTTCCTTGTTTTGGTTTGCAAGATTAGAATTGAGATATGAAAATGTTGGAATTTTATTCCAAGAAAAATAGGCTTAAAAAAAATAAAGAAAGAAAATTAACAATTCTTTAAGAACAAAGAATTACTTTCTTTGCCTAAAAAATGATTTTTATTGATTAAAAATAAAATAAAATAAATGATTTTAAAAACAAACAATGATTTTGTTTATCTCAAAATAAAATATTTTTAGAAAATCAAATGAAAAAAAATTAGATTTTGATAACAAACACTTATTTTGTTTGTATCAAAATTAATTTTCCATCAAAAAAAGATTCAAAAGAAAATCAATGAAAAAAATTTAATTGAACACAGATAAAAAAGAAAAAAGGAATTTTGAGAGCAAATAATTATTGTATTTGTCTCAAAATTAAATCAAACGACAAAACTGCTTCCAAATATATGTTTAGAATAAATTATGTTGGAAAAAGAATGAAAGATGAACTTTTCTTTTTTGATTTTTGCTTGGGGAACTGGAATTTTTTTTTAGAGAGAAATTGAGAGGAAGAAGAAAAAGAGAAAAGATGAAAAAAAACCCTAGAAAAAATCCTCTCCCTTTTTAGGTTTTCATCTCTTTCTTTTTTTATGAAGAAAATAGGAAAACCTAACTAATTAAGGAGAAAAAAATCAATTAAATCAGATATTATTTAATTTGAATTTTAAAAATTGAATAAATCCTTATAAAACCTGAAAAAATCGGATAAAAAATGGATTTTTAGGTGAAAAAACGGAAAAAAATGATTTTTGGTCAAAATGGGCTAATTTGTGGCGAAACAGGGGTTATGGACGCCCGTCGGCGCACGTGACGAGCGTCCGTTGTGCACGCTGGGCGAGAGCGCTCGCCCAGATGCACACAACACCCGCGGACGATCGGGCGCAGGATTGCACGCGCTGCGCGCAGAGCGCCGCAGCGCACACAGGCGTTGCGCGCTGCACCAGAGTGTGCGCGCGCCTGTGCGCTGCCGCAAGACACCGCCACGCTCGACGCTCGAAATTTTTTTATTTTTCAATTAAACTAAAAATATTGTAATTTCTAAGCCCCATTTTTCAAATCTAATTTCTTAAAATATTTTTTTATTATTTTTCAATTTTTCACTCTAAAATGCAAATTTTACAAGGAAATCACCACTTTTAACTTTTTTTTGCCTGTGGCAAGGCATCTTATCATCATTGGTTAACTCTGATCTGGGTTGACTCAGGACCTGGTGTCTACAGTTGCCCCCAATTTTGGGGAAACTAGTGCACTAGTGCCTAGATGAGCCAAAATTCAGAGAAGAAGGAAAGAGATGCGTACCTGAGGCAGCCCTTACCTTTTTGCCGTGTGGAATGTTGCGACTTGTTGTCGTTGAGCTGTAGTGCTATCCGACTGTGGCTCATTTGCAATCTTTTCTATCGCATTGGCCCACTCGCCTTCGGTCGGCTTGCACGGCATTTGGTCTGTCCTGCTGGCCTCGTCTCGGCCTGTACGGTGTGAGGTGCAGTGTCTCTAACTTCCAACCTCTGTTGCGATCTGTTCTATCGCTGGTGCCCTGCAACCTTGTCTCGGTCTGCACGGTGGCTAATTTGTACCGCTAGCCTCATCTCGGCCTGTACGGTGCCTGTGAGATGCAGTACTCTCTGACCACAACCTCTGTTTGCGATCTGTTCTACCGTTGGTGATCCGCTAGCCTCTCCCGGCCTGCACGGTGTCTGTGAGATGCAGTACTCTCTGACTACAACCTCTGTTTGCGATCTGTTCTATCGCTGCTGATCCGCTAGCCTCATCCCGGCCTGCACAGTGTCTATGAGATGCAATACTCTCTGACTACAACCTCTGTTTGCGATCTGTTATATCGCTTGTGATTTGTTAGTCTCGTCCCGGCCTGATTGCCCCCGGCATAACGTGAATGAAGAGGTTTGCTTTTCTGGGTAGTTTGTGATAAGGTTAAGCTGAACCCACCTCTCGGATCATCTCAGATTGAAGGGATTTGGAATATTTTTGAAAATAACTTGATGTTCCGAAGAGACCAAGAAAGCCTTAAGAAAAGGTCTTAAAGATAATGCTTCAAAGAGACTAAGAATGCCTTAAAAAAGGTCTTAAAAATAATGCTCCAAAGATACTGAGAATGCCTAAAAAGGACTCAAAGATAATGCTCCGAAGAGACTGAGAATACCTAAAAAGGACTTAAAGATAACACTCCGAAGAGATTGAGAATGCCTTAAAAAAAAGCTCTTAAAGATAATGCTCCAAAGAGACTGAGAATGCCTTAAAAAAAGGTCTTAAAGATAATGCTCCAAAGAGACTGAGAATATCTTAAAAAAAAGGTCTTAAAGATAATGCTCCAAAGAGACTGAGAATGCCTTAAAAAAGGTCTTAAAGATAATGCTCCAAAGAGACTGAGAATGCCTTAAAAAAAAGGTCTTAAAGATAATGCTCCAAAGAGACTTTGATGCTCACTGGGAGACTTTGATGTCGAGCCTCCAGAGAGGAAATTATGTTTGAGCCTCCTCAGAGGAAAATGTTATTTGAGCCTCCAGAGAAGAAATTAGATTTGAGCCTCCTCAAAGGAAAATTATATTTGAGGTTTTGGTTGCTTGCCTGCAGGCGAATAGGTTTCCATGTGTTTGGTGATTTTTCTGTTCTTGTTTTTTACACTTTGGATGCATTTGAATTTTTACAGTATGCTGGATTTCCAACGCCTTGAAAATATCTTCTTTTTTTTGTTTTGTTGTTTTGCTTTGTTTGTCTTTGTTGTTGTTGTTGCTCGAGAATTTGTTTTTGCTTGAGATTTTGTATTCATGTACATTTGCATTTGGATTTTGTACACCTATTGTGTGATGTGTGTGAGCGTATGTCTTCTGATAGAGAAACTTACCTAGTTGCTCCTGGCATGCCATGCATGAGTCTGACAATGTTAAGCTGAACTCATCTCTTGGATCATCTTTAAACATGAGGTCTATCCGGACCCTTCATCTAAGCCATGTATATATACAAAACATTGTGCACATGTGTGGAATCATGTGTGTGCCATATACATACATTTAAATCCGGATTTTGTACGCTTTGTGTGAGGTGTGTGCGCGTACATCTTCTGGCAGAGAAACTTACCTGATTGTCCCCCGGCATGGTGTGCATGGAAAGGCTTATTCTTTTCCCTCTTGGGACCAGGTCCTTGAGATTCCATTCTCACAAGGGCTTTATCTTGATCCGATTGTTCGGCATGGATGAGCGCCGATGTAGAGTCAAAACTGTACCTTGGCCCACTTTTGCGTCTGATTTGCCTTCGACTAAAGTATGTGTGGATAGTTTGGCTTCTCAATGGACCTTCTTTTCTATGGGTTTGTGGGATTACGAATTACCCTTAGCATGGTGTGCATGAATAGGTTTGTTCTTTTGGGCATTCCACCTCTGTAGATACAAACTTGATTTTATGTGGGATACAGTGGCTGATAATGTTTGAGCTGAACCCATTTCTTGGATCATCCTTGCTCATAAGGTCCACTCGGATCTCTCCTTTTGAGTCATGTACACAACAATATATACAATAGATTGTGTGTGTGTATGGAAACATGAATGTGAAATATACATACAAAATTAGATACAAAAGACACATATATTGTAACACCCCCACCGTCGTCCCCGTTGGAAGGGCGCCGGCGGGCGCGCTACCCAACGCTCACTCGCACACCTGCACACATACACTGAGAGGAAGCATACATTCATACATGACATGCATACAGAAATACTGAGGAAATTAAAACTTTAAAGAACCAACAGCTGAACTTATAATAACTCGCATACATACAACCCAACATTTAGCGGAAGCAGAAGGCGAAAGATAAAATGAAGGAATAACTGAAAACTTAAATACGATAAGATCCTTACATGACAAAATACATAAGCAAAAGCTACAAAATTATAGAATTCGAAAACAAAAGCTAAAGCCAAAAAAACAAAACACTTTTAACTTCGATGTGGCCGACCCTGCAAATGCTCGACTCGAACTGAACCAAAACCTCCCACCTACACGGGAAAAGAACCCGTGCTAAGCGATAACGCTTAGTGGGGAGGAACAAAGACAACCAACACTAAACAAACGAGCATATAACATCATGTAGAAATACATATAAACTCATACGCAAATACTTACCGGTTCCACCGAAGAATCAGATATCAGAAGTCGAATCATGCAAAGACCCAAGTTATATAAACACGCAGATGTCATACCAATATACACATATACCAACCAAATGCTGATTCATACACAATGTAACTATCATGCAGAGATACACAGACACATTACTGATACCCGAATTATGAAATTGATGCGCTACACTACCATACAATGAAGCACACGATTATCATGCAATGCCACTAGAGGTATAAACATACGATTATCATGCCATAATACACACACACTTGCCGAGATCCAACCGACAAGGTCAAAGCACAACACTTCCGTTGCGCCACTCTAATACATATAAAAATCATGCCGAAAACACTCCAAAGCAGAGACCAGAATAATAACATAACGTCACATTCATCACATCATCATGTGAAAATACCAATAAAACTTACATACACTTACTGAGATCCATTAAGTATCAAAGCATAATCTCTAACTATCTGAACATGCATAAGACCGTCACCCAACAATGCTCATACACTAACTGAAACCACTTACAAAGCTAAGACACCATACCCTCACATTACTACACCACTACACGTAGCAGCAAATAGAGAAACATAGAAACCTAACCACATGCTAAAATTACCACGACAGCAGAGACCGGCATATCATATACACGTCGATACCCCATAACACTACACAATGTAAATGCTACCACACCATGTAACGTAAACACATATCAACATACCGAAATCACTATGATGGCAAGAACCAAGGAAACGTATATCATAGCTCTACATCAAAGCATTCAAGAGGACAAGTTCATAAGACTAAACATATTAATTTGCATACTTAAAGCCACCACCAATCAGATTCACATGCTTATATATAATAAAAACATGCTTGAGTCACAAATGGAAATGCATTAATCGAATCACATTCAAATCATTAGAAGCTTAAAACATATCATGTAACAAATACGGATAATCGGATCAGATATAAAATCATGCTTACATAATAACGACACATATTCCGAAGCCCATATTCACGTTCGTATACATATAAACTGATTCCTCAAATCCTTATCTTGCTCATTCG
Organism: Excoecaria cochinchinensis; assembly: GCA_947683425.1. Lineage (NCBI taxonomy): Eukaryota > Viridiplantae > Streptophyta > Magnoliopsida > Malpighiales > Euphorbiaceae > Excoecaria > Excoecaria cochinchinensis. Next base: position 8,723,176 of record CANTUQ010000146.1, on the reverse strand, counting down.
GATATCACATTCGCATAGATATTTCGAAGCAAAACCAAACAACAAAACACTTATTGACTCACAATAGTGGATAACGAGTATACAGACAGTACCTTACGGGTACAAATCGGCCACAGGGGTACCTTACGAGTACGAATCGGAAACCATTTTATTTTATCACATTTAAAACATTTTACTGAGGGGGATCTTAAACAAGATCCAAACACATTAAAAAGGATCGCGAGGATCCGAACGCATAAAGGGTTCGCGAGGAACCAAACGGGGGACCTGATCAGGGTCCAAACGTCCAAAGGGCTGCAGCTAACGGGACTCTATTAGGCATGCCTAACTATCCACTAGACTGACTTGCACAGGTCATGCATAAAACAAATCATATTTCGAATCACATAATACATATACATATATATATCATCAAGCATAATCCAGAGTATAGGAGAGGTATACATATATTCATAATGTCAGTCATACCCCGCACAAATCGTATGATGATACATACCATATAATAAGCTCATAAAAAATAGTAACCATGAACATGGCATTCAACCCACTTGTATTCAATATGCATCACACGATACGAACCACAATAATTAACATAGATAGGCCAAAACATACCATTTAAACAAAAGAATAAACTAACAGATATCCCATTACTAAGCATATGAGAATCAAGTATAGAAACACTATCATGCCAATGCTTATCGATACCAAATCCTAATCATACAATAGATGAGGATAACTAAATATAACCCAAGCATAAACCAAATTACATTTAAACATAACACATTAAGTTCAACTGCTAAAGCATAATAATGCATTTAGAAATCAACCATAGTATTCAAATAAATTTGGCATAGCATAATACCAACACATGCCGAGTTCATAACTTAAAGTATAAATAACTCATTCCAAAATCCAATAAAGCATTCCATAAATTTAGCATAGCAGAACATACCATTAACTAATATGAGATATGTAAAATGACACTAAATAATGTTTAAAACCAAGTATAAGTAAAGAAGGAGTGAAAAAGAAGAAGATGGAAATCTGCAAATTGGTTTTACACGGCGGTATGACAAATACATACCGCCGTGTAAGACAGTTACACGGGGGTATGGTGTAACCCATACAGCCGTGTAACCTGTCCAACACGATGCTGGACAGAGGCGTTTTACACGGCTATAAGGGAAACCCTTACCGCCGTGTAAAACTCTCAGTTCAGACATACTTGGGCAGTAACGTTTTACACGGCGGTATTGGTATATCCTTACCGCCGTGTAGAACTACGGCCTTGCAATATCTGAAGAATTTCCTCGATTCACACGGCGGTGAGCCAATTCCTTACCGCCGTGTGACTTCTGGAAATTCCAGAAATTGCAAAAATCACTCCAATTCGAAACCCAAGCAACACAACACCAAAATTGCACATTTATACCATGTTAATCATCCGAAAACTCACCTTCTTTGCTTGACATTCACAACCAACATGCAATTTCACACTTCAATCATTAACTTAATTCCATCAATTTAACATACATAATCTAACAATCTCACTTAAACATGATTCACATAATCACAATCTGATATTCACAATGTAAGTTCTAAATTCAACATGCTCAAAACCCCAAGTCATATACACCATTTAAACACCAAATATCATACAATTTCCAGAATTTCATTAACATATAAAATCATAAATACACAAATTATTCTCAAACAAATCATGTATAACCTCATATCAACCCTCAAATTTCTGGAAATCACCCACAAATATACATCCATGATCCAAGAGGAAAGAGGGCAGAGATAAATCAAAATTCCAAAGTAGAAATCAAACTCCCAAACCTCTTGTTGCACAATCAGCTTCTCTCTTCAAGCTTCAATCTTTAATCTTCTCTTTTCCTTTACTTTGCTTCTTCTTATCACCAATCACTTGCACAAACAAAACCCACAAATTACTCCTTCAAAACCCAAACTCGAATCCAAAGCAAATCAAAATCAGAAGAGGAATAAGAAGAAGGAGAAGCAAATCCAAAACGCAGGAAACCCTAACTCCAATTTACCTCTTCAAAGCTGACCCAAAACTCAACCAAGGCACCAATAAACACCAACCACAAGAAGAACAAGGAGGAAGGGCAGAAATTAGAGAAGAAAAGAGAAGGAAGGGCTGAAGAAGAGAGGGGAATGGGAACAGCCCCTTTCCTGCGTTCTCTCTCTTTTCTTTCCTCCTTTTCTTTCTTCTCAATTAATGCACAAACCTAACAAGTCCACATGGCAGCCTCCTATTGGTCTAATCCAAAATATCTTGACTTTTACACTTTGGTCCTTGGCAAAACCTACTTAAATCCTTGGTAATCTTGCACTTTACTCACTAAGATAAAAATTCCTCACTTAAACTTTAATTAATTCTTCAATTGGGTCCTTAATACTCAAATCCAAAATGCATACATTACCAAAATATCCTCACTAATCCCAACTTAGCATGTACCTTCCGACTGGGGCCATTTTGGGGTGTGACATGTATAAAAAGTGTGTGCACAACTATAAGTGTAAAAGATTAAATACACGGGATATGCATGTGATATACATGTGATATGCAAAAATGGATAGACCACATCCCAGGTGGTTAAGGGATTCATTGAGGGTGCCTGCTCGGTTGCTCTGATGCACCCAGAGATCTAGAAAGGCATTGCCTTGACTTTACTGACTCTGATCCATAATCTTCCCAAAGAGAACTGACTCGTACGTATCTTTGCCCCACGGTCAATGAGCACTTTGCCCCCCCAGGACTCTGAATCAAGATCTGCATTATGCACTACCTACCTAAAGGGAAGTTATTCGAAATATTGCTATAACAACCCAAAAAGGGCCTGATCGGAATCTGCGTGGTAAGTAAGGGAAGTAAGGGTATTTTCATAATTGAGTAAGAGGAAATTTGGATAATAAGAAATTATTTATTAAGGAATTAATTAATTAAGTAATGAGTTAAGTGAAGGAAATGTTATGGTGTGCTTATGGTGTATTGTAGTAAGATATAAGTGGACTAAGGGATTTTATTGTGTGGTTTATGTGTGCATAGTGCCTTGGATGATTAGTGGGTTATAAGAAATATTATGGTGTGAGTGAAGTTTGGTGCATTGGAGATATTTGTGTAAGAGAAGCTTGTGTGTGTTTAGTGTATGGTGCCAAGAGTGGATAAGTCAAAGTGGAAGGTTTGATTCGCTAGGATTGTGACAAGTGGCAAGGGTAGGTGAGCATTAATGGTAAAGTAGGAGAGAGGGAAGGGAGGGGCAGAATTTTTCCTAGCTTCCCGTGGAAGCTAGCTCTCTCTCTCTTTTCTTCTTCTTTCCCATCCTCTCTCTCCCTCTTGATAACATTTTCTGCTCTCAACCTTTCCCTCTTGTGTTTTCTTGGAGTTTTTGAGCTGAGTTCTTGAAGGATTGTAAGAGGTAAGTGGCTGGGTTTTCTTGGGGTTCTTTTCTTCTCCTCCTTCTTCGGTTTTGGTTGGGTTTTATAAGGTTTTGTTCTTGGGTTTTTAGAGTAATTGATTTGATTTGGTTTGTGCAAGAATCGAAAGAGAGAAGGAAGAGCAAAGGTAAAGACAAGGTGGGATTGTGAAGAGCCGGTTTGAAGCTTCATTTTCCAGGTTTGGGAGTGTGTTTGAGTGCATGCAAGCGTTTGGGAGCTGTGTTTGTGGATTATGTTTTTCCCTAATTTCTCCTTGGATCAATTCTATTCTGTGATTGCATGTCACTTGTAACCTTGAGTGTTTTGTTAGATGAATGCATGTTTAAATTAAGTAGTGATTTATAGTGAAATGTTAGTGATATAGTGAGGATAGTATGTATTTTTAGAATATGAACATGTTATGTTATTGAATTTTGAGTTTGGTTGTGAGTGAATCCTTGATGAATTGATGTTTGATTATTGTGTAAAATGTGTTTATGTGGCTTGAGAATGATGCGGTGATGTGCAGGAGGCTTGAGGTAAGTGTTTGTATATGTTGTTTGCATGTATGTAGGATTGTGTGTGAAAAGAGTAGGAAAAGTGCAGATTTTGGGCAATTCTGGGTTCTGTCGCGATTGCGACTGAATGCGGATTGGTCCCTTGTGGCTAGAGAGTCCTCTATCATGACCGCGACAGAGAGCTCAGTAGCCGAGTCCCCCGCGCGAGCATGCTGCCGCGTGTGCGCGCGAGGGGAAAGAAACTGGTCTCTGTCGCGATCGCGACAGAGCTCGATTGCTCGAATCTGTTTGGCGTGCTTCGTCGTGAGCAGGCCTTCTGGCGCGAGCTCGCGAGAAGGTGCCCCGTGCTCTGTCGCGATAGCGACAGAGGCCCTTCCTGCTTGCCCTATTTTTCGAATGTGTTCCTTTTGTTCTACTTTGCACGGTTTCTCTCTATTGCATGGAATATGATTGTGCTTATAATCCGTGATCTCATGGTATTAGTGTCTTAGTTATGAATTTATTTGATGTTAGAGTCGTGTGTCGAACCTTGCTTTGATTTTGTATTGTCGTGTTAGTGAATGTGTTCTCGAGCCTGGAGTGTCAAGGTATTGGATAATTAAGCATGCTTAAGAAGGGCTAGTGAGTGCAGCTGCCCGTGTCCGCCTCGTTTGGGCGAAGCGGTTGACCTCCGAGATGGTCATCTTTGTAACACCCCCTACCCATACGTAAGCAACCCCATCTGATGAGGAGTGAGACGCCGTATGAGCAAAGGTGTCACCAAACAGATACAAAGCAAATCATACATTCATTCATATCATACATACTGAAATACAGGATAATTAAAAACTTTAAAAGGAAAAGAAAGCAATAGCTGATCATACATTAATATAACAAAACCATTACAATAATGTTCTGATCAACTAGCTGAAACAAAAGATGTTACATATCTAAAATATAAGTACCATAGCGGAAGCTGAAACAAAATTGATATAAGAGAGTTCAATACAAAAAGAATCATTACAGATTACAAAACTGAGCCCTACACTAAAACCTTCTGTCTTGGCTTGATGGCGGCGACTCTCTCACATAACACAACTCCTTCCGCACCTGCACGGGTAAAAACACCGTGCTAAGCAATAAACGCTTAGTGGGGAAACACACATAAAATATGAACGGCCATTAACAATGGTCGTCAAGGCATAACACATTCACAATGGCAAAATGCAATAGTTCATAATATAATTCATAAGAACATACTCACAACTTAAAAGCCATACATTCTGCATCTCAAATTCATATCCATTTCCATATTAGCTGAACAAACATTTCATCAGTATACTCATACAGATATCACATGTATATAGTCATAAGAGTAGAGTAAACCAATCGAACATCAAAAGACACCTGCTGACTCTGGGTAGTGGATAACGAGTGTACAGACAGTACTTTACGGGTACGAACCGGTTACAGACAGTACCTTACTAGTACGAATCGAGAAAACCATTTTACTTATAACTTTTACAAATAATTTTCAAAAGGGACCTTAAACAAGATCCTTACACAATAGGGTTCGCGAGGAACCAAACGGGGACCTGATCGGGGTCCAAACGAAACAAAGGGCTGCAGCTAAAAGACTCTATTAGGCATGCCTAACTATCCACTTACTTGACTCTAGCAGGTTATGCGTCATTCAAATCATATTTCAGAACACAATATATAACTCATCTGAAGAATCATGGTATCACTCATATCAAAGCATATAAAAGTATGACATGCATTAAACAGCAGTATAAAACCATTCGGAAGAATTACGGAATTCATTGTTGAGTTAAAATCGGGAAATTTCAAAAAATAGGCCAAACGGAGGTGACCAACAAGGTTGGCCGGTCACGGGTCGTGACTGGCATCACAACTCGTGACTGGCCTCTTTCACAAGCCGGTCACGAGTCGTGACTGGGAGTCACATCTCGTGACTGGCTCTCTTCCTTCGTTGGTCATGCGACGTGACTTGTCCCTTCTCTCTCGCTGGTCACGAGTTGTGACTGGGTGTCACGTCTCGTGACTGGCTTCTTTAGGGCTGGTCACGCGTGACTGTCTCAGGCCGGTCACGAATCGTGACTAGGAGTCATGCCTCGTGACTTCCTTCTTCTTGGCTGGTCACGAGTTGTGACAGGCAGTCACAACTCGTGACTAGCTTCAATCTGGCAGGTCACGAGTCGTGACTGGAAGTCACGTCTCGTGACTTGCCTCTCTTTTGGATAGTCACGTGACAGATACAGCAAAAACGGGAATTTTGTACAGTAACACGATTTTCCAGTTTTCCAGAATTTTCCCAGAACACAAAAATCAACTCCAAACTTGAATCAAAATCACACAAATCAATTCCTACCTTCCAGAAGATCATTTAAGTATCAAAATGACATATAACAACTTAATTCAACACTCATCACAACCAAAATCATACATTACCACATTCAAGAACATAAACCCTAGAATTTTTACAGTAAGTTCAAATCAAGCACAATCCACAATCAAAAATCCCAAACCTGAGATTCTAAGCTTCAATCACTTAGCTCTATTCGTCCCAGCAACCTCCTTGCCCTTGGGATCGCGAGGGGCCTCAGCTAAACACAACAAATCAAAGAACACCCAACAATGCAAAACCTAAGTTAAATCTAAACTCAAGGAAGAAGAAGATGAAACAAATGAGAGAACAAAATGAGAAGAATACAATTACTTACCGGAGAAGATGTTAAAAGATGATTAACTTCACCAATAAAGTCTTGAATCCTCAATACAGTTCTTAGAATGAAGAAAATGAAGAAGAAGAAGGTGAGTGAAGAAGGAAACGTGAATCTACCATTTTCCCTTCTTTCTTCCCTTTTTTTTTTCTTTTCTTTGCCCTAAGTATGTGTCTGTAGACACCGGGTCCCGAGGCAGCTCAGACCGAGGTTACCCAATGATGAAAAATGGCAATCGCTCTCGAGCAAAAGATTAAAAATGATGAATCCCTTGTCGAAAGCCTCTCTATTCTATTTTGTTTTATTTTTATTTTTATTTTTATTTATTTTATCTTTTTTTTGGATTTTTTTGGGTCCCGTGCCGCGGGTCCACGCGCCGCGTGCAGAGCGACACGTGTCGCCACGCGGTGTCGCGCCCGCGGGAGCATCGCGCGAGGCTCCCTGCACGCGCGGGGAGCATCGCGCGAGGCTCCCTGCACGCGCGGGGAGCATCGCGCGAGGCTCCCTGCACGCGCAGGGAGAGCATCGCGCGAGGCTCCCCTCCGTGCGCGAGGGGCACCTCGCGTGGTGCCCCCTTTCGTGCGAGGGGCACCTCGCGTGGTACCCACTCTCGCGCGAAGGGCACCTCGCGTGGTGCCCCCCTTTTCGCGCGAGGGGAGCACCGCGCGTGCTTCCCCTTGCGCGCAGGGGAGCACTGTGCGTGCCCCCCCTCACGCACAGGGGAAGCACCGCGCGTGCTTCCCCCTCGCGCACAGGGGAGCACCGCGCGTGCCTCCCCTCGCGCGTTGTCCCTTGGTGCGCGCAGGGCAACGCGCGCCTTGCCCTTTCTGGGAGGGCTTGCGCGCGCGTTGTACCGCCCAGCACGCGACTGCTTCCTTGGCGTGTCGCGTGCTGAAGGGCGCGACACGCGGCCTTGTACCAGGTTACTGTAGCCCGTCTTCTTCCTCTATCGCATTTTTGGTCAGTTTTTTTAGCCGTTTTCAGGGGCATTTTGAGGATTTTAAAACCCAGAAAAGTGCCCTGAAAAACCTAAGTATAAAAGGAAATCAAAAGAATATTTTAAGGGGGGGGGGGGGGGGGGTTTCGGTGAACACAAGAGAAAAAGCCCAGGAAAATTTGAAAAAAAATAGAGTTTTTCTAAAAAGTCATCCGAAAGCTTGAGTCCAAGAATTTAATTCTTGAGATTCGAGTTCTTCGTTTGCATTAATCAGAGTGATTCAAAATCTTTTAAACGAATTTTTCATCTGAGGCAAATCGACAGGAGATCATCAATTCCTCACTTTTGCTGCAAATATAATATTTCTGAGGGTAAATATCTGAGCTAAATTTCATTTTCTATTTCCTTTGTTATTCGCATTTGTATATTTTTCCATTGCATATATTTCATCTCCACTCGTTTCTTTTGTTGTGCTATACCCTGTACATTATCATCTCTTGTTGTTCCATATTATATATTTCGATTGTTGTTTTTTGTGGTCGTTTGTTCGTATTTTGTTGTTAATAATCCTTTTGTCCATCCTTAATAATTCCTGTCCCCGTTTGTTCATATTATTATTATTGTTTTATATATTATAATGTTATTACTATTATTTCCCATACATCTTTTTACTGTTCGTTTTTTGGCACATTGCTACAGTGTCCTCAAGTGGACTTTTCATTCTGATTTTGTTTCTTCCTTTTTGATCAGCTTCCTTTGGTCTTCACGTGTGTCTTCTTGTTGTCACAATCCATGCATACTGATAGTATAATTATTTAGTAGTGTAATCGGTTATTTGTTCATCTTTAATTAATTTGATTGATTATATGTATTTAATTGATTTAATTAGTAAATTATATTTAATTAGCTTAATTGATTGTCATATTATCTAGTTGATTGTGTAACTGGTTATTTGAATTGTCTAATTTATTCAATTAATTGCTTGCTTGGTTTTTATTAATCTATAATATATTTCTTGTGCTCTCTGTCATTTGTGGTTCGCTCATTGTCATTAATCTGGTCATTATTTTATTGTTAATATGAATGTCATGTCACGCTGCTTAGTCACGGTTGGTTGTCCATCATTATTCTATTTATTATATAGCTTATTAGTTACTCACATATTAGTGTATTTGTCATAAATAATCTTGACTTTGAATAATTATTTGCACAATGTATAACACGATTCATAAACTAATAAACATTTAATTGATTGTTTGAATTTTAATGGGCTGTTATATAATTTAAAATAATGTTTAATTGATTATACTATTCGCATCAGTAACTTTTATTTGATTAATTTATCCAACTAGTCACTTATGTATATCATTTACTATTGATCATTTATTTAATTAACTTACAATCATTTGTGTGTTTATATTCTATTATTGATTTGATTTAATTTACTAACAGTTTATTTATTCCTTTTTATCCGCATCCAAAACTTATTTGTTTCACTTTGAGTGATATTTCTGAGCGGGCCGTTGGAGCAAGGAATTAAAGTCTCCCTCGTAATAACTTGGGTTTGCATTTCTTTACCACCGCATTTATTTTGTTCTATTATTTCCATGTGTTGTATTTTTGAGGATTTTTATTAATAAAATGGACCAATGTCCTAAATTTCATCCAATAAAATCTCACCATCAAATAGAGAATTAATTTTCATAAAATGGGGATCACTCATCCCGATTTTCAAATAAATGTCCAAAAAATAGTTCTGTAATTTTTTAGCTCAATAAAAAGGAACCAATGTTCCAAACATTCGATAAATGATGAGATTTATGTATGATTTGTTTTATTTTTAGTGTGCTTATTTATGTTGGGCCCTTGTAATTTAAGTATTTGGGGCAGATTTCTATTCTTGTAAATTGTCGCTTTATTTAGACGCTTTCTAATGTGGATGAATTGCGCTTTAAATTCAATGCATGTTCGTGTGAGGAGAGGAATGGAATCGCGTTTCATTAAAACTCATTTATGAAATTTAACTTGACTCATTAATAAAAGTAGAGTTCCGAACACCGTCTTTGGTTTAAGACCATCGAGGTTAGAGACCTCTCCCAATTTCTTGGGTGGCGACTCCAACACACCTCAAGGTGCCTTTAGGCATCACTAGACTAGGTGGCATCTCCCCAATGTCCTATTGGGAGGGATGCGCCGATGATGTCTCGTGGTGCCCATGATCCAAAAGACGCGACCGATCCCTCGAGCCCCGAAAGGAGGGCTCAAAGAGGGCCTTGTTGGTCCGGGCGCGCGTCATAGTGGCGACTCCACTGGGGAGTATCAAAACTTTGCTTCGAAAGTGAGTTAAGTTAAGTTTTATAAATGAGTTATTAATGAAACCAAAATTCCATTTCTCTTTAAAATTGCATTGCACTCATTAGAGCCTTAGAATATGTTAGTTGGTCCCCTATTTGCCCCGGTGCGTTCCTAAAACACGACCCTACTTTCACTCATTGTAGGGAAGTGTTCGGGATAATCACCAGCCCAAGTCTCGTGCCATTAATGGCATATCAAATGGTGACCCGATCGGTCATTATGCTCATGATGAGTTAGACCCGTCGGCAGGGATCACGCTTGGGTAGACCTAAAGTAACACCACCCTCTAACTAAAGCTCATGTAATGACCATAGAAACGTTTACTAGGTTATGTGTACCTTAACAAATGTGCTTGTTACGTGGGCCTTTATATATTAAACTAATTCAAGCATATTAATTGGGCGCTCATCAAAGGCTTTCGTGCCCCGGTGGGTCCACGGTTAATGTGTTTGAAAGGTCCGAATATTTAATGGCCAAAATCCATACGCATGTGCTTTTAAATTAAGAGTGTTATGCTGCTGGTTTTTACCATGCACCATACGCGCCCATTGGGTTCCCCGTTAACCCATGGGTCAAGCCCACCTAGGAAAGAGACTGCACTACCGCGTGTGTGGGAGTAACAAGGTTGGGAGGTGCTATGTGCTTGTATGTGGTTGTCTCTGTTGCATTAACACGATCATGCATTATTACTGTCATTCATGCATCACGCTAACAATCTTAACTTTTCAGCCATCATAAGTACGAATCCGTGGTCTAGGGGGTTTAGACGGCCGATTGGTAAGGAGAAGGTCTTTCTTTGAGTCAGTGGAGCAAGCTTCGTATTGGAGTTCAGAATCTCTATCGGATAGCACAGAATCCCTGGTTTCAGAATTATCATCGGACATGGCTAATCCAGATGCAAATGCTACTCAAGAGGGGGACAGGAGGATTCATGAGATGGAACGTAGGTTTGAGGAGTTTGAGCGAAGAATAATGATTATGATGGGCAATTTAACTACCGCTTTGATGCCGCCAGCAGGCCAACAAGTTGCCACCGCTGCCGGGGGTCAAGCTGAACAGATTCCGATTAGGGAGGCTCCTCCTGCAGCAGTGGTGGAACCCCCTTCTGTTGTTGAGCCCGGGAATTTTCCTACCGTTGAGCATAGGAGGGTTGAGGAGCACAGGCCGGAAGAGGATTATGTGGAGGATGAACCCGAGGAGTCTATGTCAGTAAAAGTCAGATCTCCTAAGGAGGATGTCGCCCCCGTGACTGCACCAACTACCAAGGCGCAGTACTCTAGCCTTGCTGTGTCACAGAGTAAGCGTAGCTCGGCTACGATATCACACATGTCAGGATATGGATTAAGAGGAAAAATGCCTTGTGTTCTGCAGCTGAAGCAAAAAGGCCTAGGATGCGCTAGTAAGGAGGAATTCGGGTTGTCGATGTTGAGTGGCTCTAAGAGAAGAATAGACGTCCTCGAGGAGGCAATTCAGCGGTCCAAAAGAGCTACTACCCAAGATGCCTACAAGAAGTTTGCCTTTGGTGCCACGGACTCGAATCCAGAAATTGATCTATGTAGAGGGGACAGTTCTATCGGTGTTCAGGGTATCAAGAAAGATCCGGTGGTCAGAGTGGCCCAAAAATATTCATTTGGAGTAGGTGAGTCATTCCCTCCGACACGGTCAACTAAGCCGACTATGGGTTTTGGGGTAATGGATCCATATCGGTATGTCACAGACCTATTCGATGACTGGCGAGTCCCGAGGAAGCAAGTTTGGGGTGTTAAACCATCCAGGCTTCCTGAAGTGAAGATCGGTGAGAGCGTAAGCCGTGAAGAGGGTAGCAAGATAAGTTTTCAAGGCATAAAGATTGCACCTGGAAGTGTAACCCGAAGTGACTATCCTATCTTAGGAAAGCCTTTATCTGAACAGTTCGCTCATTTCGTTAAGCAAGGGAAGTTACAGTCAAAGACAGCCAGACTTACCGGGAACCAAGGGCACCCTAATCGCCGAAAGGACAAGTATTGTGCTTATCATCAGCAGACTGGGCATGACACTGAGGAATGCCAGGCTTTGAAGGAACTAGTGCACCGTCTCATTAAGGAAGAAATGAGAGAAATGGGGGATGGGCCCAGAGGGTGATTGCAGATCGTCGGCGAGAGCGCCTGCGCTAGCAAGAGGAGATGAAGAAGCTGGTTTAGATTGTCCTTTTCATTCCTGAACTTTTTAATGATGTGAATGACAATTTTAATTTTATTAATAGAATGAACAATTTCGCTTACTTGTGCTATGTTTCTGATAATTTCAATATGCATGATCATGATCACACCCTATTCATATTTGGTATTGATTCTGCTGATGTTATTCCATTTGATCTTGGAACCTCGAAAAATTTGAAAGAAATTTTGTTAGCATCAAGTGTAACTCCTGAGGAAAGAGGAAAATTTGAGAAAAAAAATGATAATAATAATAAAAAGAAAAAAAAAAAGAAAAGAAGAAGTCTTTGCCCTGAACCTACGAAGACATGTCGGAAGATGACACCAAATAGGGGGTAGATGGCGGAAGCTCGGGAGTCCCAAGCTTAAATGGGTAGGAATGGTTAGATCCATAAATGGGAGCAGGACCAAGATCCCTACAGAAATGTAATGCCCGGCTAGACTGAACATAGATGATCCCAAATGGGTGGAACAAAAGTACGCGTATGTGTAAACTTCAGAATTTGAACAAAACTTGCTAAAAAAAGAAAAAAAAAAAGAAGAAAGAAAGAAAAATCAGAAAAGAAAAAATGAAAAATAATAAAAAAATGAATGATAAAGAAAAGAAGAGAAAAAAAAAGAAAAAAATATAATAAAGAGTCAAGCTATCAAAATTGCTCAAGGGGAAAAAGCTAGTCAAGATTAGCTGAAGTCTGATGGCATCAAATGTGATAGGATTTTCGACAAAAATGCCAATCAATCTGGTCCCAACAGAAAAAGAAAAAAAAAAGGAGAGAGTTGATCAGGGGGCAAGAGAATGTTGTTTAGTGGGGGGCAAGTTTTGTTCAAATCCTGGTGAGTTATATACATGCGCACCTTCCCATTTTTTTTTCTTGACTCTCGATTGACTTACAACAGGAGCGGGATGCTCGAGTCTAGTGAAGACGTCATAAGAGGAAGGCTCACTGTGACCATTAATGGGTGGGGTCATTAAAAGAACCTAAAATGTCTTGTTGCACCACACGAAGTCCAAGAACGAAAGGACAGTTAATGGTTAAGGTGTTCAAGGTTCAAAATCAAAAGAGTTCCCCTTTACACTTTGAGGTAGGAAGGTTTCTATTGGAATATTCACGGGAGTCGCTCATCATTCCTTGACACTGGGGGAAATGCAGTACAGTTGATTGAGATAACGCTCAAGACCTCCAAGCTGAAGGGGCACAAGGATAGCAGTGACAGTTAAACACGTCGTACGCAGACGGGTCATAGGATTATTACCATAGCTGGATTTACTAGCAGAATACTCAGTTCCAAACATCCATGAGGGAAGGTCAGAAAATACCCACGAAAAGAGTGAGATTTGGTCTCCAAACAAATAAGTCCAAGTACTCCAGATAAACGAGGTGAATCCCAACCAGTATAGGAAGACCCATGCGTTCTCAAGAAGCTAAAGAAAGCAGCGTTCCAACAGACAACAGGGGAGATAGGATTCAAAGAACCGATCAATACGGACAAGCTCAAAAGGTTCCATGGTCAAAGACTATAAGATAAAAAGAAGAGAACAAAAAAAATGCCCCGCGGGTCGAAAATCGAAAAAAGGCGGCCTTGCTAAAATTGGGCGCCTCGACGGGGTAAAAACCGAAAAAAGGCATCCTGTGCAAAAATTAGAGGCACAAGAGAAAATGTCCAATCGAGAAAACCCGTGAGGGCCGATTGGTAACAGGAGTCCGATGCTATCAAAATTTGATTTCATGAATCAATATGGTTTAGACAGTTGGATTAGTAACAAATGATGATCATGTATGTTGAAATTTTATGGAAATGTACAAAATTTTGTGAAATGGAATAAGAATTTATATTGTCATTTTCGTCATTTTCTAGTTCTGCCTTGAAAAGAAACATCATGCTCGAAAGGCATACATAACTAGTCTAAGCCAAGCTCTACGGCCACTCTCGCCAGCCAGATGCTTGAGTTGTCGTGTCCCATTGTCAGGTGCCAGACTGAGTATCCATCTTTTGCACGCACCGGTAGGAGTTACAGAATGGGAGCCGGAAGGGGTATGACAATCTTCACCAGCAGTTGGCTCCAAAGCTCCTGATAGCGAGAAGTGAAGGCTGCAGAAAAGAGTCTTCCCCGAAAGGATAATGGGGCCTTCACTAGGTCCTGGGTCATTCCTAGCTGACGAGCACATCGGGCAGTGATACAGAAAGTAGCTTGACAAATCCCGCATAGGGGAACACACCCCGAAAATCCATCGACGACTGCATGAAGCTGATGTCCTCATCTGATATTTCGCAGGATTTAGCAATGCCATCATCAGGGGTTGCGAATGGATATAGTTGTTTATGCGGGAGGAAGTGTCTCAGTGAATATTCTGCAATGACTCGAGGAGGGGGTTATGTCAAAAGCTTTAGTTTCTCCTGCAGCCACACCTAAAAAAAAAATGCCGTTGGAGTGAGTTGGGTTCATTTCAGGCAAAAATAAGTGTGACGCGCGCCGGATCCCCGCGGCCGCCCGCTCGACCGCCCGCACGTGGGCGATCGGGGCAATTGTGGGTCCGTCAACAGCTTGCGATAAATCGCAAGTGCGTCTATGTTGAGCAACAAGGAGGTTTCATGGAGTCGCCACCCAATAGAACATTGGGAAAGTTTCTCTCGCCTCGGAGAGCCTAAGACTTGCGCATTTTATCCATATTGAGCCATGAGGCCTAGGATTAACGCTAAAGCCTCGTGACACAAGAAGTATCTTGGAGGATAACCTCTAACCTCTTGAGCCCAAAGACCAGAGCTGGTTCGGGACTTCTCATTTATTTATACCTTGATTAATATCATAATTAAGTTTTGAATTCATTGTTTCATCAACTTTCCAAACAATGCAATTTTAATTTAAAGGCGCAATCATTCATATCAAAAGCGGTAAATGTGAGCAAAATCCAAAATAAAGCATTCAAAATAAATTACAATAACACTAGGAGCGGAATACAACTCCCATTTATAAAAATGAAATACATGCATAAAACGGGTTATTCATTAATAGTGAGAACATTGGTCCTCGCATGCATATTTATTATGAAACAATTTTGATGTGATGATTTATTTGGGTATGAAAAACTAGGACATTGGTCCCATTTTTTATTTAGAAAAAAAATGTCAAGTTAATTAATAAAAATGTTTTTGTGATTTTCTTTTTAGCGAGCCTAAATAAATAATTTTACAAGAAAATTATATGGCAAAATTAAATAAAATATTACAAACCAAATGAGCCTTTTTGGACCTCCCGATGTACTCGCAAAAACGCCCAAGCGGAAAAAATGAGTTTAGACATAAAGACAAAATACAATTAAAACAACGTTAGTGATTAAATCAATTAAACACACAAAATAATGAATAACAAATTAAAGTAAAATGATATGATATAAAAAGAATGATAATGGAATCAAAAATATTAACAAACCAAAATAAAATGAGAAACATGGATTATATGTGATAAATGATTGAATGATGTGATGAAAACAAAATAAAACATGTTAATTAATTAATGCATGAAAATATACACATGATGGAAATAATGATGATAAGTGAAAAATAATAAATGAATAAATAAACAAATAATAATAAATCATGTAACAATGATAAAAAGAATAATAAAGATTAGTAAACAAAAGAATGATGAAAATAATAATGATATATAACAAGGTTAATTGATGTGTTCATAATTAATACAAACTATTTACATGGCAAAAAGATTAATTTACGTTAATTAATTATTTGCATGTTAAAAAAAATGAGGAATCAAAATAAATTATTTACATGTTAGGAATTAAAAAAAAAACAATGTTCACATGAATAAAAATCAAATCATAAATAAACAATTAAATGGAACAAATATAAGATGAATACAACAAATGAATAGATGAAAACAATAAATAAATCAATAAAAACAATAAAACATATATGAATAAATTAAATAAAATAAAATAAAAATAGGAATGGAGCCAAGAATATTTACCCTCAGAGTATTGAATTTGATGAAGGAAAAGTGATGATTTTCCGGAAAATTGCTTGAAAGAATAATCAATAAAATTAATTCTCTTTGTTTATGAAGAAAAACAAAGGAATTGATTTGTATGCTTAAGATTAAAAAGAAATTGATGTCAAAATAATGATTAATTTCTTGTGTTTATGGAGCAAAAACAAAGAAATTAATTGGAATAATTAACAATTGAAAATTGGCCTTTCAATTTCAATTAAACCTTATTAATTAAAAAGAGAAAATCTGAAATTTTGAAGAGAAAATAGAAGAGAGGAATTCTGGAAAATTAGGTCTCAAAAATGTGGAGGCTCTCCCTCTTTTGATTTCATCCTAAACTATTTAAAAGATAGGAAATGTTGCCCTAATTTAATTAAGGAAAACAAACCTAATTTTATTCAAATTCCTTTATTTTTGGGGATAAAATCAAGTTTTATTAATTAATAATCTATAAAAAATATTTTGGAATTTTATTTGAAGTCAAAAACCCTTAATTTTGGGATAAAAACGGATTTTTGGGTGAAAAAATCGGAAAAAAAAGCTGGAAAAAAGGAAAATAGGGTAACAGACCCTATACCGACGGCCATGGAGCCGTCGCTAGAGGGACGCCGCCCGTCGCTATAGAGCGACGGGGACTCACGCGGCGACCAGGCGAGAGCCGTGCGGAGCGCTCGGGCGGGAATCGCGCGGTGCGGCGCGCGTCGCTCTTTAGCGACGCGCGGCATTGGCGACGCTGCGCGTCGCCAAACCGCGCCCAGCGCGCTGGGCGCCTGGGCGTCGGCGTGCTGGGCGCCTGGCGCCCGCGAGCTGGGCGCCTGCGCGCTGCCGCGCCCGACACTCGCGGTCCGAAAATTTTTTTTTATTTTTTTTCTATTTTTAAATTATAAATTGACTAAAAACACTATAATTTTAAGCCCCCATTTTTCAAAATTAATTTTTTTTAAATATTTTTTATTATTTTCAAATTTTTCACTCTAAAATGCAAATTTAACGAGAAAATCATCACCTTTAACCTTTTAAGCCTGTGAAGGCAATTATCATCATTGGGTAACTTCGATCTAGGCTGACTCAGGACCCGGTGTCTACAGTTGCCCCCAGTTTAGGGGAATCTAGTACACTAGTGTCTAGGTGAGCCTAAACTCAAAGAAGAAAAGGAAAGAGACGCGTACCTGAGGCGTCGATCTTCCTGCTTGATGGAATTGTAATGATAGCTGTTGCTGTCTTTTGGTTGTAGCTGGTAATGCTGTGGTCATGCTAACCTCTTGTGGGTAGTGCCGCCATCGTGCTAACCGCTGTGAATTTTGGTAGTGCCGTGGTCGTGCCAACCTCTTGTGGGTTGTGCCGCCATCGTGCTAACCGCTGTGAATTTTGGTAGTGCCGTGGTCGTGCCAACCTCTTGTGGGTTGTGCCGCCATCGTGCTAACCGCTGTGAATTGGTAGTGCCGTGGTCATGCTAACCTATTGTGGGTAGTGCCGCCATCGTGCTAACCACTGTGAATTTTGGTAGTGCCGTGGTCGTGCCAACCTCTTGTGGGTAGTGCCGCCATCGTGCTAACCGCTGTGAATTGGTAGTGCCGTGGTCGTGCTAACCTCTTGTGGGTAGTGCCGCCATCGTGCTAACCGCTGTGAATTTTGGTAGTGCCGTGGTCGTGCTAACCTCTTGTGGGTAGTGCCGCCATCGTGCTAACCGCTGTGAATTTTGGTAGTGCCGTGGTCGTGCTAACCTCTTGTGGGTAGTGCCGCCATCGTGCTAACCGCTGTGAATTGGTAGTGCCGTGGTCGTGCTAACCTCTTGTGGGTAGTGCCGCCATCGTGCTAACCGCTGTGAATTTTGGTAGTGCCGTGGTCGTGCCAACCTCTTGTGGGTTGTGCCGCCATCGTGCTAACCGCTGTGCATTGGAACTGTGCTCCTTTAGATGTTTGGACTGGTGTCGTCACTCGGCTTTTGTTGGTGTTCCCCGCCGATTTCTCCTGCAAGATTATATGCATAGGAATATACAAGAAATCACGTGTGCATGATATGGAATGCAAATGCTTGCAACAATGTATAGACTGTGCCCTAGGTGGTCCATGGTTTGCTGAGGTTGTAGCCTGCCTGCTCTACAATGCCCCCTGAAACCTGAGGATCGTCGGCAAGTTTTCTGAAAGAGACGTCCGGTATATATCCTTGCCCTCCCTGGTCAATGATCATTTACCCGGGATTCTGTTTCATGTTCTGTATTGTATGTTACCTGATTGAAAGAAGATCATCTGAAGTAACGCCGCCTTATCGCTCCAGGCATTGAACGTCATTGTTTTAAAGGTAGTGCGTCCCTTGTGGATTTTCACACTAGCTTTTCTTTGCGGGAAATGCGTCCCTTATGGGATTTTCACACAACCCTTTGCCTAATTTTTGCCTGGAATGGACCCAACCCAATCCAGCGGCTTTTATTATTATTATTATTATTTTTTTGTAGGGCAGACTGCCTATTTCCAGGTTTTCACCCTGCCCTTTGGCCTAACTTTTGCTTAGAGAGCCAGTTACGGTTTTCATCTCTAACGGCCTTCTTTGTTTTGTTTTGTTTTTTTTTTTTTTTTTTATTTTTTTGTTTTGTTTTTTTTTGTTTTTTTTTTTAAATTATCACCAAAGCTTCTGTTAAAAGCAAATAGCACATATCCAATGAAGGGACTGAGCAATAATCATTAGATGAACAATTGGTATATTTCTTTTTAAGACAGAACTGAAAGATCAATGAAAATGTATTCTTTTATTCATTGCGAAATTGTGTACATTTCTATATGATTTCATCATACATGATTTTCATTTGACAAGAATTCAAAAGCATATGACTACACATAATCTCGGAGTGGGTTTTGTCAGCATCAAACTCCTGTTATTAATCGGCCCTCTCGGGTTTTCTCGATTAAATATTTTCTCTTGGCCCTTAATTTTTGCCCAGGATGCCTTTTTTCGGTTTTCACCCTGACAGGGCGCCCAATTTTAGCAGGGCCGCCTTTTTTTCGGTTTTCGACCCGCGGGGCATTTATTCTCTTCTTTTTATTTTTGGTCTTTAGCCATGGAACCTTTTAAGTCTATCGACATTGACCGGGTCCTTGAACTCATTCCCATCGCTGTCTGCTAAAATTGCTGCTCCTTTTGTTAGCAACTTTTTCAAAATGAAAGGTCCCTCCCAGGTTGGTCTGAATTTTCCTCGTATGTCTGGAACTCCCGGCCTCATCATCTTAAAGACCAAATCCCCCTCCTTCAACGAGTGCTTTCGTACTTTCTTGCCAAACGACCGAGCCAGCCTCTTTTGATAAACTTGGTTGTGGTAATAGGCTCGTAACCTGTCTTCATCCAATAGATTTAGCTGTGACAAACGTTGTTGTGCCCATTCTGCTTCAGGAATCTCAGCTTCCATGACTACCCTTAATGATTTCAGCTCAATTTCAACCGGCAGGACTGCTTCAGTTCCATATACCAGAGAGAATGGCGTTGCCCCTGTAGAGGTTCTAACTGTTGTTCTATATCCCCAAAGTGCGAAGGGTAACTTTTCTGCCCAATCCTTATAGTTCTGAACCATCTTGGCCAAAATTCTCTTCACATTCTTATTTGCCGCTTCAACTGCACCGTTTGCTTGAGGACGATAAGGAGAAGACTTATGATGTTGGATCCTATATTTCTGGAGCATCTGCTTAGTTTCTGCTAGGAATTGTACCCCATTATCAGACACTATGTGATGAGGGAGGCCATATCTGCATATCAAATTCCGCTCAACGAACTTAGCCATATCCCTTGCATCAACCTTCTTGAAAGACTCAGCTTCAACCCACTTAGTGAAGTAGTCAATGGCAACTATAATGAATCTATGCCCATTAGAAGCCGTAGGACGGATCTCGCCTATGATGTCTATTCCCCATGCTGCAAATGGCCATGGAGATGTTAAGTTATGTAACTCTGAAACTGGCACATGCCTCAAATTCGCATACTGTTGGCATAACTGGCATTGCTTCACAAATTTTGAACAATCCGTATCCATTGTGAGCCAATAAAACCCTTGGCGCATGATCTTCTTTGCTAAGGCTAAGCCATTCATGTGAGCTCCACAAACCCCGGCGTGAACCTCTTCCATAAGTCTTTTAGCTTCTTTCTCTGCCAGACATCTTAACTGGATACCATCAGCTTGCCTTTTATACAAAGTGCCATTAACACTGATAAATTGAGTGGATAACTTCCTGATCATTCTTTGGTCCTTCTCAGTGGCTTCCTCTGGAAAGACTGATCTCTCTAAATAATTCTGAATGTCATAATACCATGGATTTCCATCAATGGCCTCAATGTCCATCACCTGTTCAGCTTCAAAGCAAGGTCTTTCCGAACTATAAATCAGCACGGGTTTCATCGCAACTCCTGTTGGGTTATCCCACATAGACACTAATGTTGCTAGAGCATCAGCTAACTGATTTTCATCTCTGGGAATGAAGTGGAAAGTGCAAATCTCGAACTGGCTGCTCAACGTTCTCAAGTGCTTTACATAAGGCAACAACCTTTCTTCCTTGACTGACCACTCCCTTCTGATTTGATGAATTACCAAGGAAAAATCTCCAAATACTTCTGCGGTCTCTGCCCCCAGAGCGAGTAATGCTTCCAATCCAAAGATGCAAGCTTCATATTCTGCTTCATTATTGGTAGCCTTATACCTCAGCTTCTTAGCCAATGGTAGTCTTTCACCATCTGGTGTCATAAGAATAACTCCTACGCCTGCTCCCTTATTATTGACTGCTCCATCAAAGAATAATTGCCACCCTTGCACTGCTATGGCCGTGACATCTTCATCTGGGAAGTTGTATTCAAACTGATCTCCCTCAATAGGATGCTCGGCTAAGAACTCTGCTACCGCTCTTCCCTTAATGGTTTTCTTGGTTATGTACTCAATATCAAATTCCTGCAACAGCAGCAACCATCTTCCCATCTTCCCTAGTAGAGAGGGTGCTTCTTGGAGGTATCTGAGCGGATTATGTTTGGCAACCGTTTGTACCTTGAAGGAATGAAAGTAGTGTCGCAACTTCTTAGAAGCCCAGATAACTGCTAAACAAATCTTTTCCACCTCTACATATTTGACTTCGTAAGGCAGGAATTTCTTGCTAAGATAGTAAACGGCAAACTCTACACCAAAATCGTCTTCCTGAGACATCATAGCACCCACTGAGTTATCTTCCACAGCCAGGTACAGGATTAGTGGTTTGGCACGGTGTGGTGGTCTTAGTACCGGAGGATTTAGAAGATAGTCCTTAATGGTGTCAAAGGCCAGTTGACAGTCATCGTTCCATATCACCGGCTGATTCTTCCTAAGAAGCTTGAAAATAGGCTCACATACGGAAGTTAGCTTTGCAATAAATCGGCTGATGTACTGAAGCTTTCCTAAGAAACTTCTGACGTCCTTCTCCTTCTTGGGCACTGGCATCTCTCTTATGGCTTTGACTTTATCGGGATCTACCTCGATTCCCCTCTGGCTTACTACATGGCCTAACAACTTTCCTGATGTAACTCCAAAAAGGCACTTCTTGGGATTGAGGCGCAAATCGTACTTGCTAATTCTTTGAAAGAACTTTTCTAAAGCCTCAAAGTGACCTTCCCTGGTAGCCGACTTAATCATCATGTCATCAACATACACCTCCACTTCTTTGTGGATTAAGTCATTGAGAACCTTGGTCGCCATCCTCTGATAAGTCGCTCCTGCATTTTTCAACCCAAAAGGCATAACTCGGTAGGCATATGTCCCCCACTCGGTGATAAAGGCTGTCTTGATCCGGTCCACTATCTTGTTAAGAATTTGATTGTACCCTGCGTATCCATCCACAAAGCTATACATCATGCAAGCAGCAGCACTATCTACTAGCACATCAATATGAGGAAGAGGGAAATCATCTTTCGGACAGGCCTTGTTCAGGTCTCGATAGTCAACGCATACTCGAACCTTACCGTCCTTCTTAGCTACAGGAACCACATTAGCTAACCATGTTGGGTATTGAACCTCTATCAGGAACTTAGCGTCAATCTGCTTGTGGATCTCCTCTTTCACTTTCTGTGCCCACTCTGACCTAAGCCTCCGAAGCTTTTGCTTGACTGGTTTAAACTCTGGGTAAGTTAGGATGGCATGTTCGGCAACATCTCGATCTATTCCCGGCATATCCTCATAGGTCCAGGCAAAGACTTTTTCATATTTTTTTAATATTCTCTCAAATTTTATTCTCTCTTCAGGAGTTATGTCTGATGCTAGCAAAATTTCCTTTGGATTTTCCAAAGTTCCGAGATTAAATGTAGTTGTGCCAGTTGAATTAATATCAAAAATGAATGCATCCTGCTTATGATCATGCGAAATGAAATCATCAGAAACATCACACAAGTAAGCAAAGTTGTTCATCTCATTAACATAATCAGAAACATTAACATTGTCTTCAAAGAGTTCTGGTATAAAAAGAGAATCTAAATGATTATCAACTTCAGTCAACGCCGATGTTGCAGCTGACTGTGCTTTGGCTTCCTGGCTTGGTGAAATCTTGAGATCTTCACTCTTCGGCTCTGGTTCCACTATCTTCTCTTTCCCCTTAAGCTTAGTGGCTAACATCCTATCAGTGACGATTTCTTCGGGCTCATCCCTGTCCCAGATGCTGCATTGGGTCATAATCTCCTCGTCCCAAAAGTTCTCTACAGCTTTAACAACTCCGACTTCCCAATCAAAGACATCATTGAAAATTTCAAAACCCGGGGTAATCTTCCCATCTACCCACTGCGGCTCTTCTTCTCCGGTGTAAGCACAAACTGATGATAATGGCACAAAGCTCTCTGAAATATGGGGAATCTTCCCTGACACTTTCTTCTTACCATACTTTCCTTGGTAGCCCAATCCCTTTCGATCTTTCTGACCACGTGTAGTGATAGCATCCTGCAGTCCTTGTGACTCTTTTCCCAAACCAGCCCCTGGGAGGAAGTGCATCTTTTTCAGCATATTCACCACTTGAGGGCTACCTTCTAAGCTTTGCTCTTCTCCGATCACTGATACATGAAAGCCACTGAATGGCTGATTAGAGATCTCCAAAGCAGACACTTGGTTCTCTCTTGCTGCTTTAATGGTCACTACCTCTCCTTCATGAGGTATCTTAATTATCTGGTGTAAGGTAGATGGCACTCCTCCTAACTTATGGAACCACGGTCTTCCAAGCAGAGCTGAGAAGTTTGCTGGGATCGGTAGAACCACAAAATCCGTTTCTGTCTCAATAGGCCCCGTCTTTACCAAAGCTTTGAAAGTTCCCAATGCTTGCCTCCTAGAATTATCGTAGGCAGTGATGGTCAGGTCAGATTTGCTTAACATACTCTCATCCATCCCGAAGGCCTGAAGCGCTACCAAAGGGCAAACATTTATTGACGACCCGTCATCAACCATGACGCAAGCGGTGTGTTTACCATTGATCTGTGCCTTGATGTACAAAGGTCGGTTGTGGCTGCGACCCTCTGTTGGTAGGTCTGCATCGGAAAAAACCAACTTCTCCCCGGATCCCCCCTTTACAAGGTCTAAAAGCTCGGATGGAGAGATTGTAGTTGCTACGGTGGATACACTCAATGCTTCAACTAACTTCTGTCGGTGAGAGGGGGACTGTCTCAAGAGGTCCCAAATAGATATCTGAGCCGTGGTCTTTTTTAGTTGCTTCAATATTGAATTTTCTTTCGGCTCCTTCTCTGCGATTGCTTGTGCTGGGTCCTGCTGCTTCTCGGCTTCTGGAATGACCCTCCCACTTCTTGTTACTGCTTCTACTCTTTCTTCTTCCTCTGAATCCCACGGATCCGTAAACTCTCCATTTTTCTCATCTTCATCATCTCCACTCTCACTAGTGTACCAACAGTCTATTGCTGCCATGGAAACCCCTTCTCCATCCACTGCAGGGCGAGTAATAGCGACATACTCATTTCCATATAGGTCTTGCATCACATACCATTCTGATAGGCTTGATCCAATCATAAAGACTGGAGGTGGCACTGCATTATAACCGGACTTCTTCTTGCTTTCCCTCTGCTCAGGATCGGTGATCTGCTTGTTGTCAATTAGATCTTGGACCCGATGTCTTAGTGTTATACAATCATCCGTCAAATGCCCGGTATGTTGGTGGAATGCGCAGTATTCATTCTCCTTGTGCCCTGGCTGTCCTTGGGTCTTGGCCGACCTAGGTGATAGGGGTCGCAGTTTTCCTTCTTTTATTAGCCTCTTCAGTACCCATGATAAAGGCCTACCCAAGTTGGAGAAATACCTCTGATTTACCCCGGTTACAGACACCTGGCAGTCTTCCCAACTCTGTTACCACTGCTGGAACTTGCTAGCTTGGCTGTCCCTTGATTGCTGTATCCCTTCCTGGCATAGGACTCGCTGTTTGCCCTCTTGGCTAAATATTCTCCCTCTGCTTCTATGGCGATATCCTTCAGGGATTCCCAGTCTTTCAGTCCCTTCATTTTCAATCCATCTCTCAAGTAGGGGCTGGCATTTCGAATGAACAGTCGGATCTGATCAGAAGTGTCCGGTTTGCGTTTCATCTCCATAACCCGGTTTCTCCACCGAGTAAGGTACTCGTGGAAGGATTCCCCAGCCTTCTGTTGTAGCAACTCGAGATCTTTCAAAGTGACCTCCATCCGGGTACTGCAATCGTACTGCTTAAGGAACTCTTCAGTTAGCAAGTCCCAATCCTCCTTGGACCTCCTCTCAAGCCCATGGTACCAATCAATAGCAGCTCCTGTGAGACTCAAGCAGAAATACTCTATCTTTTGCTTTCTTGTTAAGGACGTTCCCTTCATGACCAGCGAGTATTGCTTGATGTGTGCAGCAGGATCAGAGGTGCCATCAAATTTGGGAATATCCGGCATCTTAAAATTCTGGGGAATCAGGTCATCCCCATCTAGCTCTCGGTCTTCCGGGTTCATTCCTTTTCCCACGGTCATCATCCTTGCCATGGCCTCAAATCTCTCTTCCATTTTCCTCCACATTGCCTCATCCAGTTTCGGTGACTTCTCTTTAGCTACTGTATGCTCCTCTAGCTCATCTCCCCTAAACTCAGCTTCAGACCTGGGGCCCTCTCTGCGCTCAATAGGTGCAGGCACTCTTTGCTCAACAACAGGTGGGTCAACCACTGGTTGGTTAACTGTAGCAGGATGCTCTTCTCTTACAACCTCTTGTTCAGCTGGTACTCGGATAGGGGCAGCAGCAGCTTGTTGCCCAGCTATTGTGGTGGCAAGATTGCCCATCATTGCAATCATACGGGCTTCAAATTCCTCCATCCTCTTTCCTACCTCCTCAGCAATTATTGCCCGGGTTGCATCATACTCATTTGATGGATTAGCCATGCTTACTTCTGTTGATGATTCGAGAGAAAACCCCACACTATTTCCTGAGATTGAATCTGAACTCTGATCCAACACTAACTCTGTTAACCCCAAAAGCGGCGTCCTTCTTAACCGTCCGTCGGGACCTCTAGACCACCCAGGAGAATCTATGATGGCTGAAATGCAAAAATTGTTAAGATGGTGCATGATTAAAATGCAATGCATGCTCGTGCTGATGCAACATAGACAAACACATGCAAGCAGATAGATCGTTCAAACCTTATATCTCCCACACACGTGGTAGTGCGATCTCTTTCCTAGGTGGGCTTAATCCGTGGGTTAGCGGGGAACCCAATGGATGCGTATCATAACATCTCTTATCTAATGTGCAAGCACATGGGTTATGATCATTATGTATTTAGGCAGCCCAAACAAGTTGACATGGGCCTATCGGGGCATGAAAGCCTTTGATTAGGTGACCAATCAGATTATTTGGGTTTGTCCAATACAAAATGATCCACATAGCAAGCATATTATTACGGTTCATATCACCTAAGGGAAGTATCTATTGCCATTACATGAGCTTTGGTCAAAGGGCGGTGTTACTTTAAGGCTACCCAAGCATGGTCCCTGCACGACGGGTCTATGTCATCACGAGCATAACGACCGATCGGGTCACCATTTGATATACCATGATGGTACGAGGCTTGGGCTGGTGATTATCCTTAACACTTCCCCAAATTGAGTGAAAATGAGGAGGTGCTTCAGGAACGCACCGGGGCTAAAAGAGGGACCAAACTAGCATAGATCTAAGGCTCTAATGAGATGCAATGCAGTTTTGAAAGAAGATGAAATTTTTAAATTAAAACTCAATTATGATTTTTAATCAAGGTACTTTCGAATCGAAGTCTCGAGTATGTCCCCAGTGGAGTCGCCACTGTGACGCGCGCCGGATCCCCGCTCGACCGCCCGCACGTGGGCGATCGGGCAATTATGGGTCCGTCAACAGCTTGCGATAAATCGCAAGTGCGTCTATGTTGAGCAACAAGGAGGTTTCATGGAGTCGCCACCCAATAGAACATTGGGAAAGTTTCTCTCGCCTCGGAGAGCCTAAGACTTGCGCATTTTATCCATATTGAGCCATGAGGCCTAGGATTAACGCTAAAGCCTCGTGACACAAGAAGTATCTTGGAGGATAACCTCTAACCTCTTGAGCCCAAAGACCAGAGCTGGTTCGGGACTTCTCATTTATTTATACCTTGATTAATATCATAATTAAGTTTTGAATTCATTGTTTCATCAACTTTCCAAACAATGCAATTTTAATTTAAAGGCGCAATCATTCATATCAAAAGCGGTAAATATGAGCAAAATCCAAAATAAAGCATTCAAAATAAATTACAATAACACTAGGAGCGGAATACAACTCCCATTTATAAAAATGAAATACATGCATAAAACGGGTTATTCATTAATAGTAAGAACATTGGTCCTCGCATGCATATTTATTATGAAACAATTTTGATGTGATGATTTATTTGGGTATGAAAAACTAGGACATTGGTCCCATTTTTTATTTAGAAAAAAAATGTCAAGTTAATTAATAAAAATGTTTTTGTGATTTTCTTTTTAGCGAGCCTAAATAAATAATTTTACAAGAAAATTATATGGCAAAATTAAATAAAATATTACAAACCAAATGAGCCTTTTTGGACCTCCCGATGTACTCGCAAAAACGCCCAAGCGGAAAAAATGAGTTTAGACATAAAGACAAAATACAATTAAAACAACGTTAGTGATTAAATCAATTAAACACACAAAATAATGAATAACAAATTAAAGTAAAATGATATGATATAAAAAGAATGATAATGGAATCAAAAATATTAACAAACCAAAATAAAATGAGAAACATGGATTATATGTGATAAATGATTGAATGATGTGATGAAAACAAAATAAAACATGTTAATTAATTAATGCATGAAAATATACACATGATGGAAATAATGATGATAAGTGAAAAATAATAAATGAATAAATAAACAAATAATAATAAATCATGTAACAATGATAAAAAGAATAATAAAGATTAGTAAACAAAAGAATGATGAAAATAATAATGATATATAACAAGGTTAATTGATGTGTTCATAATTAATACAAACTATTTACATGGCAAAAAGATTAATTTACGTTAATTAATTATTTGCATGTTAAAAAAAATGAGGAATCAAAATAAATTATTTACATGTTAGGAATTAAAAAAAACAATGTTCACATGAATAAAAATCAAATCATAAATAAACAATTAAATGGAACAAATATAAGATGAATACAACAAATGAATAGATGAAAACAATAAATAAATCAATAAAAACAATAAAACATATATGAATAAATTAAATACAATAAAATAAAAATAGGAATGGAGCCAAGAATATTTACCCTCAGAGTATTGAATTTGATGAAGGAAAAGTGATGATTTTCCGGAAAATTGCTTGAAAGAATAATCAATAAAATTAATTCTCTTTGTTTATGAAGAAAAACAAAGGAATTGATTTGTATGCTTAAGATTAAAAAGAAATTGATGTCAAAATAATGATTAATTTCTTGTGTTTATGGAGCAAAAACAAAGAAATTAATTGGAATAATTAACAATTGAAAATTGGCCTTTCAATTTCAATTAAACCTTATTAATTAAAAAGAGAAAATCTGAAATTTTGAAGAGAAAATAGAAGAGAGGAATTCTGGAAAATTAGGTCTCAAAAATGTGGAGGCTCTCCCTCTTTTGATTTCATCCTAAACTATTTAAAAGATAGGAAATGTTGCCCTAATTTAATTAAGGAAAACAAACCTAATTTTATTCAAATTACTTTATTTTTGGGGATAAAATCAAGTTTTATTAATTAATAATCTATAAAAAATATTTTGGAATTTTATTTGAAGTCAAAAACCCTTAATTTTGGGATAAAAACGGATTTTTGAGTGAAAAAATCGAAAAAAAAAAGCTGGAAAAAAGGAAAATAGGGTAACAGACCCTATACCGACGGCCATGGAGCCGTCGCTAGAGGGACGCCGCCCGTCGCTATAGAGCGACGGGGACTCACGCGGCGACCAGGCGAGAGCCGTGCGGAGCGCTCGGGCGGGAATCGCTCGGCGCGCAACGCTGCGCGTCGCTCTTTAGCGACGCGCGGCATTGGCGACGCTGCACGTCGCCAAACCGCGCCCAGCGCGCTGGGCGCCTGGGCGTCGGCGTGCTGGGCGCCTGGCGCCCGCGAGCTGCCGCAGGCGCGCTGCCGCGCCCGACACTCGCGGTCCGAAATTTTTTTTTCATTTTTTTTTTATTTTTTTTCTATTTTTAAATTATAAATTGACTAAAAACACTATAATTTTAAGCCCCCATTTTTCAAAATTAATTTTTTTTAAATATTTTTTATTATTTTCAAATTTTTCACTCTAAAATGCAAATTTAACGAGAAAATCATCACCTTTAACCTTTTAAGCCTGTGAAGGCAATTATCATCATTGGGTAACTTCGATCTAGGCTGACTCAGGACCCGGTGTCTACAATAAGGCATCGGGTTATGTGAAAATCCCTAACGGGACGCATTTCCCAACAAGAAAAGCTAGTGTGAAAATCCACAAGGGGCGCACTACCTTTAAAATAATAACTCAGATTACCTGGAGTAATAAGGGGCTCCCGGTCATAAAAGCAATTGGATCAGAGTGCAGAGTATCCAGGCCGATGATCGTCTCAGCCAGAATGACAGGAAAAGGGGTCAGCCCGTGATGGATGCCATCTACAATGTTGAACAGTCTGTAGTCACCAATTGCTTCATCCGAGGTCACTAACAGGTATCTGGATAGGCAGACCAACAGGACGACAATGGTCCGATAAGTGGGTACATCAGAAAAGTCGTTAAGTGCGTCAAGTAAGGGCTCGAGAGAAAAGGTGTCCCCTCGAGGAACTAGCCGAGCTGTCTGAGGGGGAGGCAACCCCAGGGCGAAAGCCACATCCCTGAGCTGGTATGGTCCATAACTGGGAACACAGGGAAGAGTGTCGGGTGGAAGTCTAACATCAGAAATGGCGGCAAATTCCTCTGCTAAAGGACACAGTTCCTGATGAGTAAATCGAAAGACATGGAATTGGGGATCCCAATAGCGAGCGGCGGCTGATAAAAGATCCCGATCCAATCTGATCCTTCTCAAGAGTTTCAGACTAGAAAAGGGGGCCAAAGTGTCATTCCTCCAGGTTTCCGGGCAATCCAGTAGCCGGCGTGCTGTGTCAGGAATGGGTGTTGACATCTTCAGACACCTGTACAAGGACCAGATAAGCGAGATTGGTAAAAGAAAGAAGATAAAATATCAATTCGGCCGTCTTAACAAAATAGACCACTCTTTCGAGCATTTTAGAGTCATACATTTTCATTAGCATAATTAATTATCATTTATTATTATTATTATTAGTATCCTGACATGTGTAATTTATTTGCAGGAAAAATATTCAATAAAAAGAGCCGACAGCAAACAGCTTGTCTAAGGTAAGTATTCAGGGGGTAAGTAAAATAAATACATGGAAAATAATTAAGTAATAAAAATGGGTAGGTAGGTTGGCAAAGTGAGAAGTAATTGGTAAGTTAAGAGGTAAAAGGCAAAAGCATTAATGGATAAAGAAATAAATAAATAAATAATAATGATAATAAATAAATAAAATAATAATAATAATAAAAATAAAAATAATTCCCTCAAAAAAAATTAAAAAAATTAAAAAATAAGTAAATAAATAAATAAATAATATATATATATATATAATAAATATGTGTGTGTGTGTAAAATTAGGTAATTGATTAGTTAGTGTTGTCAGTTAATTAATTAGTTAATATTATGATTAAAATGTATGTAAAATTAAAGATTAATTAGTTAATTAATTAGTTAAAATGTAGATTGTTTAATTAATTAGATAAATTATATATTAGGTAGATTAATTATATCAATGTGTAATATATGTAATGTTAAATTAATTAATTTGTGATTGATATATAATGTTTGATTAATTAGTAATGTGTGTTTTTTGAATTAAGTTAGAGTAATTATAGTTAAAAAGAAGAGGGTAGAGGAAGAATGGACCAAGACGAGAGTATGGCCATTAATAAATGTCTTTGGTTGTGATGTAGTGAGAAGTCAACTTTGGAATTGATGGGTAATAAAGGAAAATTAATAGGTTAGGTAAAAAGCAAAGTAAAGTGAAGTTTTAGAGGAGATGATGGCGTGAGAGAGTAATAAAAGAGGTCAAATTAAGGACAAGAAAAGATAAGGTTAGGTGAGAAAAGACAAATAAATAAATAATAAATAAATAAATAAAATAAAAAAATAATAATAATAATAATTAAAATAAAAAAATTAATTAATTAAAAAAAATAATAATAAAATAAATAAAATAAAATAAATAAATAAATAATAATAATAATAATTAAAATAAAAAAATTAAAAATTAATTAAAATAATAAAATAATAAAAAATAATAAAAAAAAATATAAAAAAAAAAATTTTGGTGGCGTGGGTGTGGCCACGTGGCCACCCCACGCGACCCCTTTGGCCGACCACGCGGCAAAGGCAGTTCGCTGCCTTTGTGCGCGTGGTGGAGGGGCCAACACGCGCCCCCCTCTTTGGGTCGCGTGTTGGGCCATCTTGAGCACCATTTGGTGCTTTTGCTTCTTCGTCCCATTTATTTCCTGCATTTCAAAATTTTGATACAAGTCTGCTTCTTCATCTTTGTTCCATTCCCCTAATTTTGCCCATATCTTCTCCGTTCGTGGTCCATTTCGGGTACTTTTTACGTCAAAGCGATCACATTGTTGCGATCTTCAAGTTGATATAATTTATTCTAAGTTTTTCGACCGTTTTTTTTATGGGTATTTCGACTATAAGGTTGGTTTTCTTGAGCTTCTCTATTTTATTTCATGAAGTTATATTTTACTGCTTTTATTTCATGTGCCGATCTATCTTAAAGTAATTTTTATTTTATTTTATCTTTATAAACAGCATGTGTAAAATGAGTATTTACAAAGAAATTATGTATGTTGTTTGAGGACTAAGTTACTATTCTCTATTAGTTTGTTTGTATCAAAAATAATAAATAATAAAATGACAAGAGAATAAAACATATAAAAAAAATATATAAA
Organism: Excoecaria cochinchinensis; assembly: GCA_947683425.1. NCBI lineage: Eukaryota > Viridiplantae > Streptophyta > Magnoliopsida > Malpighiales > Euphorbiaceae > Excoecaria > Excoecaria cochinchinensis. The sequence goes on along the minus strand of CANTUQ010000146.1, from coordinate 8,691,467 downwards.
TAATAAAAATAATGATGATATGTAGGAGTTAGCAAATATTATCTTATTCTTCGTCCTAGCATGCATGATAATGAGTAGCGATTTGTAAAAAAAAAATAAAAAAAAAAAAGTGCATACCTTTTTGTCTCCGGATGTGATAAATAGAAAGGTAAAGAAAGGTATTGGGCAGAGAAAAATAAAAAGGTATGTAATTGTGATAGAATCAACTAGCTTATATATAATTGGCCATGTGTGCAAACGAGGAATTCTTTTTTTTCGGGGCATAATAACGATTCTGTCCTTGATAGTTGATGACACTTTGTTTTTTTATGAAGTAACAGTGAGTTGGTATTACTTTCGTAAATAATGTTATATTGCAATGTGCTAAAATATGTAGGTGTGCTAAAATAAAATAATAAAAATAAAAATGGGTAAAAATAAAAATAAATGGTAATGGATATATAAAATAATAATAAATACAAAGGGAAATCACGCGAAATAAAAAAAAAATATAGTGAAATAATAAAAATGTTATTTTATCCCACATGGATTGACATTCGATTTGTTTTCAGGATGCCTCGACAGCGCCATGTATGCCAGAGACGCGATGCGCCCCAGCCGCCGACAGAGATGACGGGCGCTCAGAGACAGCGCCTCGACACATTATCTCAGATACAAGTGGTACCCAGTAGGTTCATGTGCCAGTCTTTTTTGGAGCAGGTTGGCCTGTGGGAGGAGGTGAGAGGCCTAATAGAGGCTGCGGGCTGGACAGCTTTTGTGGGGAGCTGTTACGCCACATACCCAGAGGTCACTAGGGAGGTGCTGGCCACAATTCAGTATGCTGGATATGAGAGGCCAGACGAGGAGCCAGGTACCATATCCTTTTGGGCTCTAGGCCGGTATTACGAGATGAGCAGATTACGTTTTGCACAGATGATGGAGCTCCCGACAGGGGCATATGTTACAGTGCCAGACAGATCCGTTCCCACTCGCTGCTGGGAAGAGATTGCTGCACCGGGGGTTCCTTATCTCACTAGTCGGATGAAGAGCACCTTGTTGCGTTCGCAGGCCTTGAGATATATACAGAAGGTATTGGCCAGCAGCTATTTTGGTCTAACCAGAAGTCAGGGCTCCATAAATGCCGCCGAGATCTGGAGCTTATGGGCTATGAGGACCGGCAGGAGGATCAATATAGCTCATGAGATCATATCCACATTGGTCAGAGTTGGGCGAGGGGCCACTGGGCCCATACATGTTGGCGGAGTAATGACTAGGCTACTGCTTCACTTGGATCTCTGCCCTAGCTCGTTTGGGAGGCACGCTGAGGGCGACATGGGTATTGATATGGCCGTCGCTGGGGCTATGGGCATGGTGGAGCCAGTATCAGAGGGGTCAGATCAGTTTAGGCTGCTCAGCGTGGCAGAGACCAGGCGTTTATGTAACTTGGCTCCCCTTCCAGAGACTGCCGGTACGTCAGGAGGCGTCCGCGTACAGCAGGATGACGACAGGGATCCCCATACATTTCAGGGTGAGGAGGGCACAGATGAGGAGGACCTCACGCATATCATCCGCACTCCCCCTCCACAGCAGATCCCATATGACAGCGGGGCCCATGCCTCCTTCATGCCGCACATCCATTATACTCAGTATGGCCACCAGGGGGCATCTACTTCCGCAGCCTCGCCTCCATCGCAGTACAGGCCGCCTCATAGTCAGCCCACCTCAGAGCCGGCGTTCCAGGACATGTACAGGGATATGATGTCCGCATTCACCGCTATGGGGCAGCACCAGGATGAGAGTATCCATCTCCTGAGGCAGCAGATGATAGACGACCGTCAGCTCATGAGGCAGCAGATGATGGATGATCGTCAGTTCATGAGGCAGCAAATGATAGACGATCGTCAGCTCATGAGGTAGGAGATGGCGGATGGGTTTGCAGAGGTAGGCAGACAGTTGGGTCAGATTCAGGGATCTATGTCCACTACTCTCGAGACCCATGCACAGAGATTTGAGGAGGCTTATCGAGAGATGGATGACTCGTTAGCTATCACTCGGCAGCGGATAGATGTTCTAGAGCAGACCACCGGGGGGGCATCCCGGGATGTGAGAGACCTACGGGACGATTTGGGGAGAGATCTTCCCACCATCCGGTCCGACCTGGGACGCCACATTGACGGATACGCCGTTTCCCTCACAGGTTTGGCCTCCAGCTTTCAGGGGCTATCCTATACAGTGACGAGCATGGCCGCCCCTTTTATGGGTAGACAGGCAGGGGTCAGATTCAGGACGTCCGATCCGTCATCTTCTAGGCAGCCCCCCGAGGATACATCATACCAGCCTATGCCTCCTCCGACTCAGCCAGGCGACCCTGACATGCCCACGGACTACCCTCCGTGGTAGATTTATTTCAGGGAGTTGACAGACATTATTACTTTTGTCATGTGATGTACAAAAATGTTCTATGTATAGTATAAACCCATGTTTACACTTGTTTTTACAATTATTATGTTCATATTGCTAAGTGCATGGAAATGATGAAAAATGAAGACGAGAACGCAGAAAAAAAATATAATAAAATAAAAATAACAACAAAATGATAAAAGTAAATGAAGAATGGATAACAGAAGAAATGGAAAGGACATAAAAAGGAAATTAATAGCGACAATGGATGGGTCGTGCATGCATGAAAAAAAAAATAATAATAATAAAAAAATAAAAAAAATAATAATAATAAAAAAATAATAATAATAATAAAATAATAAAATATTAATTTTGAAAAAAAAATAATAATAATAATATAATAATAATAAAATAAAAAAATAAATAGAGAACATTTTAATTAATAAATTGAATAAAAAAGCGAAAAGTGTAAGATCGAATAGATTGATTGAAATATTAAGATAAAGAAAATGAGCTGATTAGTATATCAGCAGAACAGATTAATACAGATCAACTAAAATATCTCTTTTGAACATCCAGGCACGTGACGACAACGCCTAGAGGCCACTCAAATGAATGATCGACTCGCCAACCAAGGAATGAAGTCTGTCATGACGCCACAAAAATCGGTTATATACCAATCCGGCTGGAGCTAGACACCGCACAGGTTAGATGCTTCAACGAATACAAGGCTAGACACCGCACAGGTTAGATGCCGACAGGGCTGGAGCTAGACGCCGCACAGGCTAGATGCTTCAACGAATTCAAGGCTAGACACCGCACAGGTTAGATGCCGATACGGCTGGAGCTAGACGCCGCACAGGCTAGATGCTTCAACGAATTCAAGGCTAGACACCGCACAGGTTAGATGCCAATCCGGCTGGAGCTAGACACCGCACAGGTTAGATGCTTCAACGAATACAAGGCTAGACACCGTACAGGTTAGATGCCAATCCAGCCGGAGCTAGACACCGCACAGGTTAGATGCTTCAACGAATACAAGGCTAGACACCGCACAGGTTAGATGCCAATCCGGCTGGAGCTAGACACCACACAGGTTAGGTGCTTCAACGAATACAAGGCTAGACACCGCACAGGTTAGATGCCGACACGGCTGGAGCTAAACACCGCATAGGTTAGATGCTTCAACGAATACAAGGCTAGACACCGCACAGGTTAGATGCCGACACGGCTGAAGCTAGACGCCGCACAGGCTAGATGCTTCAACGAATTCAAGGCTGGACACCGCACAGGTCAGATGCCAAAATAGGGAGGGTTGGACACCGAACAGGAGGCGAGACATCGCACCGGAGGGAAACCAAAACCGGCAAGGGATTAGCACGTCGGCAAACAGACAATAACTACCCCGGGTGGTCCTAATCGGAGCGAAAAACAGCTGCCTCAGGTACGCATCACTTCTTCTTGTCCTTGAGTTTTGGCTCACCTAGGCACCTAGGCACTACGTTCTCCAAAACTGGGGGCAACTGTAGACACCGGGTCCCGAGGCAGCTCAGACCGAGGTTACCCAACGATGAAAAATGGCAACCGCTCTCGAGCAAAAGATTAAAAATGATGAATCCCTTGTCGAAAGCCTCTCTATTCTATTTTGTTTTATTTTTATTTTTATTATTATTTTTATTTTTATTTTTATTTTTATTTTTATTTTTATTTATTTTATCTTTTTTTCGGATTTTTTTGGGTCCCGTACCGCGGGTCCGCTCGCCGCGTGCGGAGCGACACGTGTCGCCACGCGGTGTCGCGCCCGCGGGAGCGTCGCGCGAGGCTCCCTGCACGCGCTGGAGCATCGCGCGAGGCTCCCTGCATACGCGGGGAGCATCGCGCGAGGCTCCCTGCACGCGCGGGGAGAGCACCACGCGTGGTGCTCCCCTCCGTGCGCGAGGGGCACCTCGCGTGGTGCCCCCCCCCCCCTTTGCGCGAGGGGGCACCTCGCGTGGTGCCCCCTTTCGCGCGAGGGGCACCTCGCGTGGTGCCCCACTCTCACGCGAGGGGCACCTCGCGTGGTGCCCCCCTTTTCGCGTGAGGGAAGCACCGCGCGTGCCCCCCCCCCCCCCCCTCGCGCGCAAGGGAAGCACCGCGCGTGCTTCCCCCTCGCGCGCAGGGGAGCACCGCGCGTGCCTCCCCTCGCGCGTTGTCCCTTGGTGCGTGCAGGGCAACGCGCGCCTTGCCCTTTCTGCGAGGGCTTGCGCGCGCGTTGTACCGCCCAGCACGCGACTGCTTCCTTGGCGTGTCGCGTGCTGAAGGGCGCGACACGCGGCCTTGTACCAGGTTACTGTAGCCCGTCTTCTTCCTCCAGCGCATTTTTGGTCGGGTTTTTTAGCCGTTTTCAGGGGCATTTTGAGGATTTTAAAACCCAAAAAAGTGCCCTGAAAAACCTAAGTATAAAAGGATATCAAAAGAATATTTTAAGGGGGGGGGGGGGGGGTGTTTCGGTGAACACAAGAGAAAAAGCCCAGGAAAATTTGAAAAAAAAGAGAGTTTTTCTAAAAAGTCATCCGAAAGCTTGAGTCCAAGAAATTAATTCTTGAGATTCGAGTTCTTCGTTTGCATTAATCAGAGTTATTCAAAATCTTTTAAACGAATTTTTCATCTGAGGCAAATCGACAGGAGATCATCAATTCCTCACTTTTGCTGCAAATATAATATTTCTGAGGGTAAATATCTGAGCTAAATTTCATTTTCTATTTCCTTTGTTATTCGCATTTGTATATTTTTCCATTGCATATATTTCATCTCCACTCGTTTCTTTTGTTGTGCTATACCCTGTACATTATCATCTCTTGTTGTTCCATATTATATATTTCGATTGTTGTTTTTTTGTGGTCGTTTGTTCATATTTTGTTGTTAATAATCCGTTTGTCCATCCTTAATAATTCCTGTCCCTGTTTGTTCATATTATTATTATTGTTTTATATATTATAATGTTATTACTATTATTTCCCATACATCTTTTTACTGTTCATTTTTGGGCACATTGCTACAGTGTCCTCAAGTGGACTTTTCATTCTGATTTTGTTTCTTCCTTGTTGATCAGCTTCCTTTGGTCTTCACGTGTGTCTTCTTGTTGTCACAATCCATGCATACTGATAGTATAATTATTTAGTAGTGTAATCGGTTATTTGTTCATCTTTAATTAATTTGATTGATTATATGTATTTAATTGATTTAATTAGTAAATTATATTTAATTAGCTTAATTGATTGTCATATTATCTAGTTGATTGTGTAACTGATTATTTGAATTGTCTAATTTATTCAATTAATTGCTTGCTTGGTTTTTATTAATCTATAATATATTTCTTGTGCTCTCTGTCATTTGTGGTTCGCTCATTGTCATTAATTTGGTCATTATTTTATTGTTAATATGAATGTCATGTCACGCTGCTTAGTCACGGTTGGTTGTCCATCATTATTCTATTTATTATATAGCTTATTAGTTACTCACATATTAGTGTATTTGTCATAAATAATCTTGACTTTGAATAATTATTTGCACAATGTATAACACGATTCATAAACTAATAAACATTTAATTGATTGTTTGAATTTTAATGGGCTGTTATATAATTTAAAATAATGTTTAATTGATTATACTATTCGCATCAGTAACTTTTATTTGATTAATTTATCCAACTAGTCATTTATGTATATCATTTACTATTGATCATTTATTTAATTAACTTACAATCATTTGTGTGTTTATATTCTATTATTGATTTGATTTAATTTACTAACAGTTTATTTATTCCTTTTTATCCGCATCCAAAACTTATTTGTTTCACTTTGAGTGATATTTCTGAGTGGGCCGTTGGAGCAAGGAATTAAAGTCTCCCTCGTAATAACTTGGGTTTGCATTTCTTTACCACCGCATTTATTTTGTTCTATTATTTCCATGTGTTGTATTTTTGAGGATTTTTATTAATAAAATGGACCAATGTCCTAAATTTCATCCAATAAAATCTCACCATCAAATAGAGAATTAATTTTCATAAAATGGGGATCACTCATCCCGATTTTCAAATAAATGTCCAAAAAATAGTTCTGTAATTTTTTAGCTCAATACAAAGGAACCAATGTTCCAAACATTCGATAAATGATGCGATTTATGTATGATTTGTTTTATTTTTAGTGTGCTTATTTATGTTGGGCCCTTGTAATTTAAGTATTTGGGGCAGATTTCTATTCTTGTAAATTGTCGCTTTATTTAGACGCTTTCTAATGTGGATGAATTGCGCTTTAAATTCAATGCATGTTCGTGTGAGGAGAGGAATGGAATCGCGTTTCATTAAAACTCATTTATGAAATTTAACTTGACTCATTAATAAAAGTAGAGTTCCGAACACCGTCTTTGGTTTAAGACCATCGAGGTTAGAGACCTCTCCCAATTTCTTGGGTGGCGACTCCAACACACCTCAAGGTGCCTTTAGGCATCACTAAACTAGGTGGCATCTCCCCAATGTCCTATTGGGAGGGATGCGCCGATGATGTCTCGTGGTGCCCATGATCCAAAAGACGCGACCGATCCCTCGAGCCCCGAAAGGAGGGCTCAAAGAGGGTCTTGCTGGTCCGGGCGCGCGTCACAGTGTCCATTCCCTATTGGTGAAGCTAACCACTCACACCAAACTAACATGCACTACACACACCTAATACACTCCCAACTAATGCACACCCTACAATGGTATGAACACACACACAAGCATATCCCAACTTAAAACACCATAATATGATATGCTCAAGTGCACACAACCATAACCCATTTAATACACACACTAATGCCCTATATGCACCCACATACTAACAAAACCCAAAAACATGCATTTTACCAAAATACCCTTACAATATGCCGAACACAATCACATGCATGTTCAGACAGACAGGCTCATTCTACTAGGAGGCAAACGGGGTGTGACAACTCTCCTCTACTAATAAGAATTTCGTCCTCGAAATTCTCAACTGAACTTAACAAGTGCGGATACTGAGCTCTCATCGACTCCTCTGGTTCCCAAGTCGCCTCCTCGACTCCATGATGAATCCACAACACTTTTACCAAAGGAATCTGCTTACTTTTCAATTGTCTTACCTCTCGGGCTAGAATGGCTAGCGGTTCCTCATCTTAGGAAAAATCTGGCTGAACCTGAATATCCTGAATCGAAAGAACATGCGAAGGATCTGATCTGTACCGACGAAGCATCGAAACATGGAACACATCTTGCAACTTTGCTAACTCCATCGGTAATGCCAATCTATAGGCTACAGGTCCTACCTTAGCAAAAATCTCATAAGGACCAATGAAACGAGGACTAAGCTTGCCTTTCTTTCCAAATCGAAGCACTTTCCTCCAAGGTGAAACTTTAAGGAAAACTTTGTCCCCGATCTCAAAATGCACGTCTTTCCTCTTCAAATTGGCGTAAGACTTTTGTCGATCCTTGGCTGCCTTCAAATTCTGCTGCACAACTCTGATCTTTTCTTCAGTATCTCTCACCAAGTCTGGCCCAATCACTGATCTCTCGGATAGCTCGGTCTAACAAATCGGAGTCCTACACTAACGACCATACAAAGCCTCATATGGTGACATACCGATACTTGACTGAAAGCTATTGTTGTAGGCAAACTCCATAAGCGACACATATCTGTCCCAACTACCCGGGAAATCTAAAGCACAAGCCCTCATCATATCCTCTAAGATCTGAATGACCCGCTCTGACTGACCATCTGTCTGAGGGTAAAACGATGTACTGAAATTCAACCTAGTGCCCAAAGCTCTCTGGAACTCCTTCCAAACTTGGAAGTGAATCTCGGATCCCGATCTGAAACTATGGACAATGGCACCCCATGCAACCGAACTATCTCATCTACATAGATACTGGCCAATCTATTCATCGAGTAGTCTACTCTAACTGGTAGAAAATGAGCTGACTTCGTAAGCCGATCCACAATTACCCAAATTGAGTCATGCTTCTTCTGAGTCAAAGGCAAACCAGAAACAAAGTCCATGGCGATATCATCCCACTTCCACTCAGGAATGGATAAAGGCGTAAGCAATCCCGAGGGAACCTGATGCTCGGCCTTTACCTGCTGACAAGTCAAACACTTGGACACAAAATCCACTATATCACGCTTCATACCAGACCACCAATAAAACTATCTCAAGTCCCGATACATTTTCTCACTGCCCGGATGCATAGTAAAAACTATACTATGCGCCTCACTCATAAGCTGTCTCCTCAAATCCTCAGACTCTGGCACACACAAGCGATCTCTGAACATGAGCACCTCATCCTGAACTGAGAACTCTGACTGCTTACCCGATCTGACCTCTTGCACAATCCGCTGAAGTCTCACATCATCCCTCTGAGCATCCACAATCCTCTGTCTCAAGGTAGGCTCACACGCAACTGAGCAAGCAAAGCCCCATCTGGACCCAATCTCCATTTGAATTGTCTCAGGAACAAGGCTGAAACTGACTTCCGACTCAAAGCATCAGCGACTACATTGGCCTTACCAAGATGATAATCCACAATGCAGTCGTAGTCCTTAAACAACTCAAGCCAATGGCGCTGTCTCATGTTCAACTCTTTCTGTGTGAGGAAGTACTTCAAGCTCTTGTGGTCCGAAAAGATCTTACACTTTTCCCCATACAGATAATGATGCCAAATCTTCAAGGCAAAGATCACAGCTACTAACTCAAGATCATGCGTCGGATAGTTCTTCTCATGTGGCTTTAACTAATGAGAAGCATAAGCCACAACCTTACCTTCTTGCATCAAAACACATCCAAGGCCAACATCCGAAGCAGCACTATAAATGACAAACTCTTTACCCGAGATGGGTTGAGTAAGAATAGGAGCCTCAACAAGCAACTGCTTCAACTGATCAAAACAAGCCTGGCATCTTTCTGACCACTCAAATCTGACCCCTTTCCTCAACACTCTAGTCATCGGAGCGGCAATCACAGAAAAACCCTTAACAAACCGACGGTAGTAACCTGCCAAACCAAGGAAACTCCTCACTTCCTGAACATTTCTAGGCGCTTTCCAATCAACAATCGCCTCAATCTTGGCCGGATCAACCTGAATACCCCTAGTTGAAACAATGTGACCCAAGAATGACACTTCTCGAAGCCAGAAGTCACACTTGCTAAGCTTGGCAAACAACTGGTGCTCTCTCAACATCTACAAAACAAATCTGAGATGCTCCTCATGCTCACTCTCATCCTTGGAATACACCAAGATATCATCAATAAACACTACTACAAATCGATCTAAGTATGGCCTAAACACACGATTCATCAAATCCATAAAAGCCGCTGGAGCATTGGTCAAACCAAACGGCATCACAAGAAATTCATAGTGGCCATACCTAGTCCGAAATGCAGTCTTAACCACATCTGCATCCTCAACTCGAAGCTGATAGTACCTTGATCGAAGATCTATCTTGGAGAAAACACCTGCACCACGAAGCTGATCAAACAAATCTTCAATCCTAGGCAACGGATACTTATTCTTCACTGTGACCTTATTGATCTGCCTGTAGTCGATACACATCCACAGAGATCCATCTTTCTTCTTGACAAACAAAACTGAAGCTCCCCAAGGAGATATGCTAGGTCGAATAAACCCCTTATCCAATAGCTCTTGTAGCTGAGTCTTAAGTTCCCTCAACTCTATAGGAGCCATCCGATAAGGTGCTTTCGAAATAGGAGTGGTACCTGGCATAATCTCAATGGACAACTCAACCTCTCTCTCAGGAGGCAAACCGGGCAACTCGTTCGGGAACACATCATTAAACTCCCGCACTACAAGAATATCCTCAATCTGAACTTGATCTCTCTTGGAATCCAACACAACTGCTAGAAAAGCCTCACAACCTTTCCTGATAAACCTCTTGGCTTGCATTGTAGAAATTACATTATTCAAAGAACTAGTGCCCAAACCCTTCATAAACACAGGAGACTGACATCTATCCCGAAGAACAATTGTCTTCCTATGGCAATCAACTATAGCCCGATGCTTACCCAACCAGTCCATACCCAAAATTAAATCAAACTCTCTGAAAGGTAACTCAATCAAATCTGCTGGAAGCACAACTCCTTCAACCATCAAAGGACAACTCCTAAAGACTCTACTCACACTGACACTATGCCCTAATGGACTGGTCACACAAATCTCATAATCTAACTGATCAACCACATGCAACTTATCAACAATTTTATCTGTGCACAAGTATGAGTGTGTGGAACCAGGGTCAATTAGAGCATATAATTCAGTGTCATGGAGTAGGAACTTACCAGCAATAACATCAGGCGCATCCTGCTCCTCTCTGGCTCTCATAGTATAAGCTCTAGTGGCAACCTGAGGAGGACGCTCAACAGTCTCAGAGGCAGCTCCATCTCTAGGCCGACCGCCTCGACCTCTACCTCTACCTCTACCTCTACCTCTACCTCTAGCAGCCTGAGAAGCATTCGATCCAACTCTGCTAGCTCCTCCTTGAGGTCCTGAATCCTCACTCATCTAGGGACAACTAGCCACACGGTGCTCGGTGCTCCCACATCTAAAACATCCACCAGTGAGCCACCTACACTCACCCCGGTGAGCCTTGCTGGAATTCGCACAAACAGGTACAAGACCTACCACCTCTGCCAGAACCAGATACTGCTGCAGAACCCTGTCTTCTACCTCTAGAAGCTGAACCAGCTGCTGGCTCATCTTGCGGGTTCTTAGATCTCTTACCCGAAGATGAAGAAGAACCACCTCTAGCCGAATTCCTTCGCTGAGCTCTCCCCCTAAGCAATGATTCCGTCTTCTCTGCCCTCATGGCGGCCTCTGCAATCTGATAATAACTTATCCCAGGTATACACATCAAGGAAATCAAGGCAATCTTCAATGACTCATTCAACCCGGCTTCAAAGTGCTTGCATCTGAAATCATCTGTCATAACCCCGCGCGGAGCATAGCGAGATAACCGGTTGAACTCTTTCTTATAATCCGAAACTGACAAAGACCTCTGCCTCAAACCCAGAAACTGTGCCCATCTTGCATCCCTATAAGCTTGAGTCACAAACTTCCTAGTGAACTCCTCACTGAAGAAATCCCATGTAACCGGATCAGGCATCTGAGGTTGCCTACTAACCAATTCCCACCATTCATAAGCTGACCCCTAAAGCAATGCCACAGCACACTCAGCTTGCTGATCTGGGGGACACCTGACTTCTTTTAAAGCTCTCTTTACCTTATCAAGCCACTTCTCTGCTAACTCAGACTCATCTAGCCCAGTCCCATAAAAATCCTCAACACCAGCTCTTCTCAAACTCTCAATAGGGGCTCTAGGAGCAGTCACTCTCTCCAAAACCCTAGCCATGTCCTGATGCAATCTGAACATAGCCTCAAAAGGCATGGCTGCGGCCTCGGGCTGGACCCTAGCATGCTGAGCAGACACAGTAACAGAAATAGACGGATCTACTGCTGGAGGATTCACACTCTCGGCGGACTCCTCAAGCGCACCATGAGCAGAATCAGAAGCCATCTAAACAAACACGAAACACCCGCATCAGCCAACACAGATCTAGACACATACTCATCTACACACTTCAACACATCAACAAAGTAAGCAACACCCAGAAACGCCTAAACCTATGCTCTGATACTAAAAACTGTAACACCCCCTACCCATACGTAAGCAACCCCATCCGATGAGGAGTGAGACGCCGTATGAGCAAAGGTGTCACCAAACAGATACAAAGCAAATCATGCATTCATTCATATCATACATACTGAAATACATGATAATTAAAAACTTTAAAAGGAAAAGAAAGCAATAGCTGATCATACATTAATATAACAAAACCATTACAATAATGTTCTGATCAACTAGCTGAAACAAAAGATGTTACATATCTAAAATATAAGCACCATAGCAGAAGCTGAAACAAAATTGATATAAGAGAGTTCAATACAAAAAGAATCATTACAGATTACAAAACTGAGCCCTACACTAAAACCTTATGTGTTGGCTTGACAGCGGCGACTCTCTCACATAGCACAACTCCTTCTGCACCTGCACGGGTAAAAACACCGTGCTAAGCGATAAACGCTTAGTGGGGAAACACACATAAAATATGAACGGCCATTCACAATGGTCGTCAAGGCATAACACATTCACAATGGCAAAATGCAATAGTTCATAATATAATTCATAAGAACATACTCACAACTTAAAAGCCATACATTCTGCATCTCAAATTCATATCCATTTCCATATTAGTTGAACATACATTTCATCAGTATACTCATACAGATATCACATGTATATAGTTATAAGAGTAGAGTAAACCAATCGAACATCAAAAGAACACCTGCTGACTTTGGGTAGTGGATAACGAGTGTACAGACAGTACTTTACGAGTACGAGCCGGTTACAGACAGTACCTTACGGGTACGAATTGAGAAAACCATTTTACTTATAACTTTTACAAATCATTTTCAAAAGGGACCTTAAACAAGATCCTTACACAATAGGGTTCGCGAGGAACCAAACGGGGACCTGATCGGGGTCCAAACGAAACAAAGGCTGCAGCTAAAAGACTCTATTAAGCATGCCTAACTATCCACTTACTTGACTCTAGCAGGCTATGCGTCATTCAAATCATATTTCAGAACACAATATATAATTCATCTGAAGAATCATGGTATCACTCATATCAAAGCATATAAAAGTATGACATGCATTAAACACCAGTATAAAACCATTCGAAAGAATTACGGAATTCATTGTTGAGTTAAAACCGGGAAATTTCAGAAAATAGGCCAAACGGAGGTGACCAATAAGGTTGGCAGGTCACGGGTCGTGACTGGCATCACAACTCGTGACTGGCCTCTTTCACAAGCCGGTCATGAGTCGTGACTGGGAGTCACGTCTCGTGACTGGCTCTCTTCCTTCGCTGGTCACGCGACTTGACTTGTCCCTTCTCTCTCGCTGGTCATGAGTCGTGACTGGGTGTCACGTCTCGTGACTGGCTTCTTTAGGGCTGCTCACGCGTGACTGTCTCAGGCCAGTCACGAGTCGTGACTAGGAGTCACGCCTCGTGACTTCCTTCTTCTTGGCTGGTCACGAGTTGTGACAGGCAGTTACAACTCGTGACTAGCTTCAATCTGGCAGGTCACGAGTCGTGAATGGAAGTCACGTCTCATGACTTGCCTATCTTTTGGATAGTCACGCGACAGATACAGCAAAACGGGAATTTTATACAGTAACACGATTTTCCAGTTTTCCAGAATTTTCCCAGAACACAGAAATCAACTCCAAACTTGAATCAAAATCACACAAATCAATTCCTACCTTCCAGAAGATCATTTAAGTATCAAAATGACATATAACAACTTAATTCAACACTCATCACAACCAAAATCATACATTACCACATTCAAGAACATAAACCCTAGAATTTTTACAGTAAGTTCAAATCAAGCACAATCCACAATCAACAATCCCAAACCTGAGATTCTAAGCTTCAATCACTTAGCTCCACTCGTCCCAGCAACCTCCTTGCCCTTGGGATTGCGAGGGGCCTCAGCTAAACACAATAAATCAAAGAACACCCAACAATGTAAGCCCTAAGTTAAATTTAAACTCAAGGAAGAAGAAGATGAAACAAATGAGAGAACAAAACGAGAAGAATACAATTACTTACCAGAGAAGATGCAAAGAGATGATTAACTTCACCAATAAAGTCTTGAATCCTCAATACAGTTCTTAGAATGAAGAAAATGAAGAAGAAGAAGGTGAGTGAAGAAGGAAACGTGAATCTGCCATTTTCCCTTCTTTTTTCCCTTTTTCTTTTTCTTTTCTTTGCCCTAAGTATGTGTCCATTCCCTATTGGTGAAGCTAACCACTCAAACCAAACTAACATGCACTGCACACACCTAATACACTCCCAACTAATGCACACCCTACAATGGTATGAACACAGACACAAGCATATCCCAACTTAAAACACCATAATATGATATGCTCAAGTGCACACAACCATAACCCATTTAATACACACACTAATACCCTATATGCACCCACATACTAACAAAAGCCAAAAACATGAATTTTACCAAAATACCCTTACGATATGCCGAACACATGCACATGCATGTTCACACAGACAGGCTCATTCTACTATGGGGCAAACGGGGTGTGACAATCTTCCTTGTAGTGATAAAATGTTTTGAGACTCCGGTCTCCCGCGCTACCTTCGAGTATAAAAGCTATTTTTGAGGCTTCGGTCTCCCATGTAATGTTCCCGTATCCTCCACCATTGAATTCAGGCTATTATTTGAAGTATTGGGTATGTGTCTAGTGAAATGTTTTATTTATTGTGTAATTCTGGCTAGTGTAATGGTTTAGTGCTTTCTATTATTTCACTCTGGGTATTATATCTCTGTATTCTGATTCACAGTGAATTGTGTATGTTAGTGGGACTAGTGAAGTGTTTTGCTCATTGCATGATCTTGATTATGGTATTTTGATTCATGCATTCTGTAGGTTAATGCTTATTATCTTGTATAGTGTTCTGTTGTGTTTGTTCCTCCCCACTAAGCGTTATTGCTTAGCACGGGTTCTTGTCCCGTGTAGGTGACAGGATTTTTGGGAGCTTGCTCGTGTCGGACATCTGCAGGTCGGCCACATAGGAGTAGAGTTATTTTTGTTATCTCCTCCTGTAACTCTTTTGTATATGTATTACTCTTTTTGTAAAGTGACTTCTGTATATTTTTCTTTTTTTTTTTGAGAAGGATTTAAGATGCAATCTTTTGGATATTATATATAAGTACGTTTTGATTTTTACGAGTTTATGTTTTGCCTTTATTTTTGTTATTGAATGCTTCCGCTTAGTGCATGTATTCTAGTACATATTTCTGTATGTCGTGAGTGAGCATCGGGTAGCGTGCCCGCCAGCGCCCTTCCAACGGGGGCGGCGGCAGGGGGTGTTACAATTGCCGCCTTATCACTTCAGGCTTCAAAACTCATTATTTTAAAGGTAGTGCGTCCCATGTGGATTTTCACACTAGCTTTTCTTAGCGGAAAATGTGTTCCTTTGGGGATTTTCACATAACCCTGTGCCTAACTTTTGCCTGGAATGGACCTAATCCAATCCAGCGGCTATTATTTATCTCATTTTTTGTATAGCAGACTACTTGTCTCCAGGTTTTCACCCTACCCTTTGGCCTAACTTTTGCTTAGAGAGCCAGTTACGGTTTTCATCTCTAACATCCTTTTTTTTGTCATTTAAGGGGTAGGAGGAGGATTTGTCACGTGAAAAATCATTATTATTGCTTTGATAATTGCTCCAGCGTATGTCCTTATGCCTGTAATAGGTTTGTCTTAACCATTTAATCGCATGTTTATGCCTAGTTTATGCATGCATTTCTATCTACATGCACCATATAGCGATAAGAATGACCATGACTAGACATGTGATACAAAAACACTAGTTTTATTTAGTTTCAATGAGTAACAACTTAGGTGCACCCGACTCCTGTTATCAATCAGCCCTCTCGGGTTTTCTTGATTGAACATTTTCTCTCAGACCTTATTTTATCCTTTGATTCTAGATGCAATGTTGGGGACGAGACTCAACTCGAATGCATAAATGCACTCATGGCTTCTCGCTTGAAGCTCAAGAAACACCATATGCGTCTTCTTCCATACCAAACCTTATTAGAAGGTCATTTCCGCTAATTGGATAAGACTGAACCAAGAATCAAGAGGTCTTACTTTGGTTGTAACGTCAGGCTTTAGTAGATGGCTGTCAAAGAAGGATCAGGTCGCTAGAGAAAAATGGCCGCAATATTTACTCGACTGATGGATGCACCATTTCGGCTCAATTGCATATACAAAGTTATTCTTGAATTTGGGCTTGATAATATCTTAACCCATCAGGATCAGCATAAAAGGGTAATCGTTGAAACTCGTCAAGTGGTTATTATCTTGAGCTCTTTTTTTTTTTCGAGCTCATGTCTTTGTGCATAATTAAAACCCTCTTCCCAAAGTGTAAACTCATCTTTACTAGGGCAATTTTTGATAACCCAAAGAATTGTCAATGATGTATATCCATTCTTGTTAGAGCGGCCATTTTTCTAAGGGGAGGTAAAAATCATTTTAGGCGAAGGGTAGCTTCAACATGTGTAACAACAAAATCGGTACGCATTTAACATACCAAAATAAAGGCTCAACGGGCTAGCAAGCGATTGCAAAACAAGGGTAGGAAAAGGTCATTTACAGAGCTATACAAAGAAATGATTGCCTAAATCATTTTCTAGGTTCCATCTTATTCAGGGATTGCTTTGACGGGTAATCAGAAAGATTCTCGTGCTCTTAGTGAGTTTTCATCCAATCCCCTAATTGCAACTAGTTTTTCTTCTCTCTTTTTTTTTCAAATTTTAATCTCACTTCAGGAGTCAAGTTGGATGCAACCAAGATTACTATATATTAAAACTGAATGAAACAGTGTTTATTAAACCAATGCCTTAATCATGATTATCATTTATGCTTGATGTAATAAGATATGACAAGGCATATATAAGAAAAGCCCATATTATTAAAATAGAAAAGAGAAACAAGTGCATAGTTCAGGAATACACTTTAGAAAAGGAAAAGCATTATAACAACTCTAATTCTTCCTTTTTTCCTCCAGGCCAGGCACCAATTCTTGGATGCGATCTCTTAGAGGGCGACAATAGTCTGTCCTATGCCCTGTGTACTGGTGATATGCACAATACCAATCCGTTCTGTGCCTAGGCTTTCCTTGACTTGGGGCAGGCCTAGCTGGCAAGGGTTGCAACTTCCCTTCCTTGATGAGATAAGCGAAGTGCCAAGATAGAGGCTTGCCTGAGATGGTGAGGTGTTTAGGAGTCATTCCCGTGGTTGGGACCTCTGCTGCCTTAGTATTGCCCCCATTGCCACTACTATTTCCTTTGCTTTTGCCCAAGGCCAAGTTTGCAGATTTAGCCATTTTATCCAGATGCTCAGCCTCAGCTTCAATGGCTATATCTTTTAAGGACTCCCAGTCCTTCAGCCCCTTCATCTTTAGCCCATCTTTCAAGTATGGACTGGCATTCCTAATAAACAGCCTGATCCGGTCTGGAGTGCCCAGCCTCTTCTTCATCTCCATTACCCGATTCCTCAATCGAGTCAAGTACTCATGGAATGACTCATTCGGCTTTTGTTATAGTAACTTTAGATCTTTTAGAGTGACCTCCATCCTTGTACTACAGTCATATTGCTGGAGGAACTCCTCCGTCAGCAGATCCCAGTCCTCTTTTGTTCTCCGATCAAGTCAGTAATACCAACCCACTGCAGGACCTGTCAAACTTAAACAGACGTATTCCACCTTCTGCCTCTTTGTTAGCATGGTACCTTTCATTATCAAAGAATACTGCTTGATGTGTGCAGTGGGGTCCGGTGTGCCATCAAATTTCAGGACATCAAGCATCTTAAAGTTCAAGGGGATTAGATCTTCTCCATCCTGCTCTTTGTCTTCGAACTTCATCCCTTTACCCCTTGTCAATATCTTCGCCATCGCCTCGAACTTTTCTTCCATCTTCTTCCAGATGGTATCTTCTGTCTGGGGTGCTTTCCTTCTAACTGACAAGGGTTCTCCATATTCATCCCCTTCTAGGTCCTCTTCCATTCTATGGGCTACTCCTCTCTTTTACCCTCCTAACGTGGCGGCCCCTATATCTATTGGTGGTGGATGTACATCCTCCGGCAGATCCTCTCTGGCCTTCTCCTGTTCATTTTGCCTCATGGGAGGAGGCGCCAAGTTCTGTGGTGCAGCTGGTTGAGCCATTGCGACCATCATGGCCATCATCCGGTCCTCGAATTCTTCGAACCTTCGACCCACTTCTTCAGCTATCAAGGCCCTGGTAGCATCTGCCTCCGTCGATGAATCGGCCATTTCTAGAGATTCTCTAAGTGCCTGTTGATTGCACTTGACTTGATTCTGGTTGCTCAATCAAAACCCTCTGATAATGCAACTGTCAGAACCCCTAACCAGCTAGGAAAGTGGTCCTTGATGGCTAAAAGATTAAAGAGTTAGAATGATGCATGAATAATATGCAATGCATGGTCGTGCTGTGCAACAAAAATGGTATACAATGACTAAAAGAGATTACAATGATACATGTGAGACATGTGAAAAATTATACACAATACGATATGTACATAATAATTATATGCAAAGAATAAGATATATACATGAGGAGGAAAAAATTATTTGTGTATGAATGACATGAATGTTCAATGCATCATCCACAACCACATGCAAGCAGGTAGATCCTTCCAACCTTATTGCCCCCACACACGAGGTCGTACAGTCTATGTCCTAGGTGGGCTTGATCCATGGGTTAACAGGCATTGGTTAACAGGGAACCCTATGGTTGCGCATGGTGCGCGGTGAAAAAACCGGCAGCATAACCTCTATTAGCTAATGTGCATACGCATGGGTTTTGACCATCATGTATTTAGGCAATCCGAATAAGTTGACATGGGCCTATCGGGGCATGAAAGCCTTTGATTAGGTGACCAATCAAATTATTTGGGTTTGTCCAATACAAAATGATCCATATAGCAAGCAAGTATTATGGTTCATACCACCTAGGGGAAGTATCTATTGCCATCACATGAGCTTTGGTCAGAGTGATAATACTTTAGGTCTACCCAAGCATGGTCCCTGCCAACGAGTCTAGCTCATCACGAGCGTAACGACCGATTGGGTCTCCATTTAATATACCATAATGGTACGAGGATTGGGCTGGTGATTATCCTTAACATTTTCCTACATTGAGTGAACGTAGAGTCGTGCTTCGGGAATACACCGGTGTAAAAGAGAGACCAAACTAGCATATATCTAAGGCTTTAATGAGATGCAATGCAGTTTCGAAAAAGGATAAATTTTTAAATTAAAACTCAATTGTAAATTTTAACCAAGGCACTTTCGAAGCGAAGTCTCGAGTATTGTCCCCAGCGGAGTCGCCAGAAGGCCCGCTTTTAGTGCTTTCGAGAGAGGTTCATTAAAACTTGTAAGAAATTACAAGTGCGTCTATGTTGGGCAACAAGGAGGTTTCTTGGAGTCGCCACCCAATAGAACATTGGGAAAGGCTGTCTAGCCTCAGTGAGCCTAAGACGGCGTATATGCATCCATTTTGGGCAAGCCAGAGATATCTTGGAGGTTTCATACCAATAGAACATTGGAATGACCCTCTAACCCCGTAGAGCCTAGGATTATGTAAGTTGGGCCTTTTGATGGGCAACAAGAGATATCTTGGAGGCTCCATGCTGAGATGGCCCTCTAACCTCGTTGAGCCTAAGACCAGAGTGGGTTCGGGACTTCCCATTTATTCATACCTTGGTTAATTTTATAGTTGAGTTTTGAATTTAGAGTTTCATCCCATTTCTCATTCATTTTAATGCAGTTAATTAAAGCGCAGGTTGTCCACTCAAGGAAAAGCGATAAATAAAATATAATCAAAGTAAAGCACATGAAAGTAAATACAACAAATCTAGGGGCGGAATACAACTCCCATTGTAAATAAAATACTAATCATATATAAATCGGGACATTCATTAATGATGAGGACATTGGTCCTCACATGCATATTTATTATGAAATAATTTTGATGTGATGATTTTCGATGGAGAAAATTGAGACATTAGTCCCATTTTTATTAGGAAACATTTCAAGTTAATTAATAAAAAAACGGTTTGGTGATTTTCTTTCTAGCGCCTAAAATAAACAATTTTATAGGAAAATTACATAGCAAAATAAATGGAAAAGCCAAATGAATAAAAGATTACAAATAAAGCAAATAAATACTTAATCCCAAACGAGCCTTTTGGATCTTCCCGTGTGCTCGCAAAAATTGCCCAAGAGGGAAAATGAGATGTGAAATAAAAATAAAACACAAATAAAACAATGTTAGTAATTGAATCAATTAAAATCAATTAAATATAAAATAAATGATAAAATAAAATAAAATGAGATAAAATGAAATGATATCAAAATAACAAATGAATTAACATGTTAATTAATTAATACGTTAAAATATGAACATGATAATAATGAAAATAAATAAGTGAACAAAATATTAAATATATGATAATAACAATGGAAAAGAATAAAAAAATGATTAAATAAATGACATGGTTAATTGATGTATCAAAATTAATATAAAACCTTTACATGGTAAAAATATCAATTAAAATAAATTTATTAATTACATGTTAAAAATAATGAGAAATCAAAGAAAAATAAATTATTTACATGTTAGAAATTAAAAGATATCAATATTCACATGAATAAAAATGTAATAATATATATACATAACAAAACAAATATAACAACAATAGAATAAATAAATAAATAAATGAGAACAATATATAAATTAATGAAAATAATAAAATATACACGAATAAGAATAAAATCATATATAAATAAAATAAATAAAATAAATAAATAACTGAAAATAATAAAAATAAACATGAATAAATTAAATATGAACAAAAAGAATAAGAAGAACAAGCCCAGAATGTTTACCCTCAGAGTTTCGGATTCGATGAAAAGGATGATTGATTTCCTTGTTTTGGTTTGCAAGATTAGAATTGAGATATGAAAATGTTGGAATTTTATTCCAAGAAAAATAGGCTTGAAAAAAATGAAGAAAGAAAATTAACAATTCTTTAAAAACAAAGAATTAATTTCTTTGCCTAAAAAATGATTTTTATTGATTAAAAATAAAATAAAATAAATGATTTTAAAAACAAACAATGATTTTATTTATCTCAAAATAAAATATTTTTAGAAAATCAAATGAAAAATTAGATTTTGATAACAAACACTTATTTTGTTTGTATCAAAATTAATTTTCCATCAAAAAGAGATTCAAAAGAAAATCAATGAAAAAAGTTTAGTTGAACACAAATAAAAAAGAAAAAAAGGAATTTTGAGAGCAAATAATTGTTGTATTTATCTCAAAATTAAATCAAACAACAAAACTCCTTCCAAATATATGTTTAGAAGAAATTATGTTGGAAAAAGAATGAAAGATAAACTTTTCTCTTTTGATTTTTGCTTGGGGAAAAATTTGGAATTTTTTTTAGAGAGAAATTGAGAGGAAGAAGAAGAAGAAGAGAAAAGATGAAAAAAAAAACCTAGAAAAAATCCTCTCTTTTTAGGTTTTCATCTCTTTCTTTTTATATGAAGAAAATAGGAAAACCTAACTAATTAAGGAGAAAAAATCAATTAAATCAGATATTATTTAATTTAAATTTTAAAAATTGAATAAATCCTTAAAAACCTGAAAAAATTAGATAAAAAACGGATTTTTGGGTGAAAAAAGGGGAAAAATGATTTTTGGGCGAAATGGGCTAATTTGCGGCGGAACGGGGGCTACGGACGCCCATCGGCGCACACGACGGGTGTCCGTAGCGCATACTGGGCGAGAGCACTCCCCCAGCGTGCGCGTAGCTCGCGCGGATGATCACACGCCGCGCGATGGCTCTCCGCGCGCCGCAGCGCCTCGCAGCGCGCACAGGCGCTGCGCGCTGCCGCAACCGATGCTCGGAAAATTTTTTTTATTTTATTTTTCAATTAAACTAAAAATATTGTAATTTCTAAGCACCATTTTTCAAATCTAATTTTTAAAGTATTTTTTTATTATTTTTCAATTTTCCACTATAAATGCAAATTTTACAAGGAAATCACCACTTTTAATCTTTTTTTGCCTGTGGCAAGACATCTTATCATCATTGGGTAACTCTGATCTATGCTGCCTCAGGACCTGGTCTCTACAGATTAGCTCTTAAGTTATGAAATTGGATAGTGAAGAGGTTTTGCCCCATCAATTCAAAATGCCTAATTTTCCCAAATTTAATGACACATCTGACCCATTCTCCCACATTAAACAATATGCACTAGTTATGAAGGGGACCACTCTTAATAAGAGGCAAAAGGTTGATTACTTCAGGCTTAGCCTTATGGGGCCTCCAATTTACTGGTTCCATGGGCTGGATAGGAGAACAAAAAAAGATTGGGACAGGCTAATTAAAGAATTCATAAGAGAGTATGATTGCAATATGAGGATGCAAGTCACTTTGAAAGATCTAGAATTATTGTAGCAGAAATCAGAGGAGTCTTTCCATGAGTACCTTACTTGATGGAGAAATAGAGTTATGGAAATGAGAAGGAAATTTGAGACTCCGAACCAGATCAGATTCTTTATCAAGAATGCAAGCCCCTATTTGAAGGAGGGACTCAAGATGAAGGGATTAAAAGACTAGGAATCCCTTAAAGAAATAGCTATTGAAGCAAAGGGAGAATACTTGGCTAAGAAAGCGAGCACTGCTAGTTCTAGTAGTGAGAATTAAGGCAACAACTGTCGAGGCTACAGTAATACAGGGTTTAGCAAGAACACCAATAATAGTAGTGGAAGAACAATTGAAGTTTTGGCTACTAAGACTACCCAACAAAATTACTCCAATTTGGTTAATCCACTATCTTATGCCTCACCCATCTTATCAAGGAAGGAAAAATACAGCCACTACCGCTAAAACTAGCCAGAAACCTGGGATGCCTTAGAATAAAGGAGTTGAGTTTTGTGCTTTCCACCAGTACACGGGCCGTCTAATTGACAGTTTTTGGACTTTGAGGGACCACATATAGGACCTGATTAAGACTAAACAAGTGATAGACTTTATGGTTCGCTTGGGTTTGCTAGGAGGATATAATGTCGTGCCACCGCCAGTCTTTATGGTTCGCTTGGGTTTGCTAGAGTGCATTGTATTATAGGACTTGTATGGCAACAATTATTTAGTCATTACCTGCAGAGCTCAGGGAAGCAGTGGGGACACAGTTAAAGAGGTTCAAGGTGCTAATTCTGTTACTAGCCCAAGAATGCTAACCAATAACAACATATTAGAAATGCCAATGAATTTAGTAGACATTTGTGTTACAGACAGTGAAGCAAAGTCGATCAAGATTGACAATAGTGATGAGGAAAAATTAGGGGATTTATGGGATTCTAAGGAAGAGAAGGAAAAAAAGAAAGAGACAATTAAAGTTGTCACAAGAAGTGGCAAGGTGGTGCTTGAAGTTGAGAGGTAGTCGCACCTACAATGCCTACTGAAAAGAGAGCACCTGAGGATAACCAATTCCTCAACCAGCTAAAAAAGACACTCGTATGGATTTCAGTTTAGGAGTTATTGAGATAATTGCCTTCTCAAAGGCAAAAGCTAGTGGAATACTCGTGTGAGTCCACTTTTACAACAACCTTATCTCTTTCTGAGCTGCTAGAGATGTTGAAAGGAGATTCAAAAGAGAAGATTGTTTTACCAACCTAGATCTACCCACAGAGGGGCGTGAGCATAATGGTCCTTGTACATCCGAGCATAAGTGAATGGCAAGCACACGTCATGTGTAATGGTAGATGGTGGTTCTTCAATTAATGTTTGCCCATTCACAACCACGGCAGACTATGGCATAGACAAGTCAATGCTTAGTAAGTCTAAGCTCATAATCATAGCCTATGATAGCTCCAAAAGGCAAGGCATTGGTACATTTAAAGACATAGTGAAGACATGGCCTATTGTTACAGAGGTAGAATTTGCAATGCTCCCAATTCTAGCAAACATTTGGCTCTTATTGTGTAGGTTGTGATTTCATAAGTTAGGAGGGGTTCCTTCTACCCTTCATCAAATGGTCAAGATTCCACATGAGGGTGGTATGGCCATTATTAAAGCTACCAGAGAAAATCAAGCCTCAATGTTGGAGATTGCTAATCAACCTTTTAATAGGTTTCATATAGCCACCATCAGTGTTGAAGATAAGGAGAAATAGTTTGAAAACCCTTAGGTGGTCAACATGATGAGAAGGATGAACTACCTATCTGGTGCCGGATTGGGTAAAAATTTTTAGGGCCTTCAGAAGGCCATCGCTCTAGTTAGGCAGAAAGATAGGAAGGAACTAACCTACACTGTAGATTATGACAAAGGGAAAGTTAGGCCATAACCAGTTGGTATCCCTCACATCATAAACTCAAGAATGCAAATATTGCATTAGTTGATGGTAGGGTTATTTCGACTTTAAGATTTTTGATGACGTCTTTGATTGGACAGTTGGAACTATTAAGCCCATGCTAGGATTTTGGAACCACCAAGTTGATAATTATTGAAGAGGAGTTCCAATGGTTGAAGAAGGTGAACTGTTAGTCACCGCATCAGTAGATCCAAAATTAGAGAATGAGTCTTTTGCTGATGTAATTTATGTTCTCAAACTATTTGAAAATGATGTATATTTCCTTAATTATGTTAATAATATGAACCATTTGCTTATTGTGTGACGTCTCATCTAACTGCATCATGCATGGCAATGATCATAACTGTCATGACATATTTGACATTAATTCAACCAACACTACTCCATTTAATATTAGAACCCAAGATAACCCTAAAGAGATCTTGGTTGCATCCGATGTGATTCCTGAAGACAGGTTAAAATTTGATAGAATACTAAAGAAATATGAAAGTCTTTGCCTGGATGTAGACACCGGATCCTGAGTCGGCCCAGACCAGAGTTACTCAATGATGATAAGATACCTGTTCACGGGCAAAAATGTTGGAAGTGATAGTTTTCTTGTCAAAATTTGCTTTTAAAAAAAATAAATAAAAATATTTTAAAAATTATTTTAAAATTAAAAAAATAGAATAAAATGAATTTGGAAATTATAGTGTTTTTGTCAAAATTATTTAAAAAGAAAATTCGAACTATGTCGCGCGCTGGGCGGGCGCGCGAGCGTCCCTCGCCTATGCGCCTCATGCAGCGCGTGCTGCGAAGCCCGCCGCAAGCAACGACAGGCGTCGCTCGGCCCTATCGGCCCTCCAGCAGCCCTTTGGGCATTTTTGAGTGTTTTTACTCATTTTTTTTTGTAAAATTTAATTTTTAAACCCTTTTGTCTTCTTACCTTTCAAATTATTCAGTTTTTTTTGTGTTAATGGGAATTAAAATGTTTTAATTTCTTCAATAAAAATCTGATTTTTTTTTGGTATAAATTATTTTTTAGAGAGAGAATTAGGGGGGATTTTTTTTAAGAAAAATATTTTTTTCTTTTTCTTCTTCTTTTTCAAGAGAAATTCTCCAAATATTCCAATTTATTTTTTCAAGTTAATTCTTGAGACAAAAAAAAAAGAGCAATTTTTGTTTTCATGAATTTTCTTCTTCTTTTTTAACAATTTTCTTCTTGAGAGAGAGAAAATAATTATTTGTTTTTGAGATAAAATTTATCCTCCATATTTTATTTTTCTAATATTATTTTTTGCAAATCAAGACAAGCAATTTGATCATTTACCTTCATTCATCAAATCAAATTTTGAGGGTAAGCATTTTGGGTTTAATTTTGTATTTTATTATTATTATCATTTTTTTTGTTATAATTAATTAGCAATCATGTAAATTCTTTTAGATCTATTATTTTTGTATTTTATGTGATGTAATCATAGATTCAATATTTTTCATTTCTTATTCTTGTGTTCTCATATTATTATTATTATTATTATTATTATTATTATTATTATTATTATTATTATTATTGATAACAACCTAACTCCTGTGAATCTCTCCTCCGACAAGTCACCTGAAAAGAGCTTAGAAATACCGCCGGTTTTCGATAGAGGAAACTCCGACGATCAAGTCAGTAATTTAGAGAGAGTTAAGTTATTTTTTTAATAGAGTCTAAGAAGAAATCATGTACCTGTGATCTTCTTTTTTATAGAGTTCTCCCTTTGCCCCTGAATAGGAAAATATCTCCTAAATAAGAGGAAATCGTGCTGATTTCCTGATTGTTACTCGTTTCCTTATTTGCAACTGGTCAATGAATGATTCCTAGCTCTTTCCTTCTTTGGTATCTCAGAAATCAGGGCACTATATAGGAAATATCCGGAGTTAATGACTTTCCATATACGATAACCGGACTGTCTGAGATAACCGAACTATACACGCGTTCCATAATTGTTGTAACTTATATCCTTGGGTGTCTAGCTATTGTAAGTTCCTGAAATGCCTGCTCGGTTTACAACTTAAGCAGAGAGAGAAATACCGAACTCTAGCTCCACGAGCCCGGTTACCAATTATTATTATTATTATTATTATTATTATTATTATTATTATTATTATTATTATTATTATTATTTAACATACTTTAACATGTTTTGTTTTTTTTTTTTGCTTCCTTAATTGTTCATCTTCTTTGTTGTTATTGTTATTATCATTATTATTATTATTGTTATTATTATTACCCTTGTTGTTACTCTTGTTATTATTATCTATTATTACTACTATAATTATTATTATTATTACTTCTATTATTCTTGTTTAATGTTATTATTATTTATTATCTTTATCATAATTATTATTATTATTTATGTTTCCATGCATGTTGAATTGTTAACATGTTAAGTTACTTATTTTTATTATGTCATTTAATTGATTTGTCATACATGATGCATTTTATTTTATTCATTTTAATTCATTTTCATATGTTACATGTTTAAATTCATTTTTTATTACTAACATCACTTTTATTTGTTTTCTTTATTTCAATACTTATTTTTTTATGTGTGAACCTTTCCAATACCAAATGGGAGTCCATGGAACTTTGAAGACACCATCTTGGTGGGATTTGTCTTGTTTATTATTTTTTATCATTTTTGTATTTATTCATTATTTTATTATGTAATTTGTAATAAGTTTATTTATTTTTTTATGCACGTTAATTAAAAAATCACAAAAAGTTAAATTAATAAATTAGGATTTTCTAATAAAATGGGACAAATGTCCTAATTTCAACTATTAAAAATTCACTTTAAAAAAGAATAGTTAATTTTCTTAAAATGGGATCACTCATCCCGATTTTATCGATAAATACCAAAAATAACATTTCGATTTTCTAAAGTAAACATGAAAGAACCAATATTTCTATTTTAAATAATATCCCGATTTATGAATGTTTATTTCCTTATTCAAGTTTGTTATTTATTTACGTTTTGTTTGATTTTATTTGGGGAATTGTATTTTTGTCCAAAATTTTAAATACCTTTCTTTATTTGGGGGATTGTATTTTGTCCCAATTTATCTTTCCTTTATTTTTTGCGGCTTGTTTTATTTTACCGCTTTTTTACTGCTTTCTCTCGTGCTTGATTTGCGCTTTATTTTTATGCATGACCGTGTGAGAAAAGAGATAAAAATTAAAAATTAAAAATCCATTTATGATTAACCAAGGCATTAAAAAGAGTAAAGTTCTGAATCTCTCTAGTTTAGACCCCGAGATTAGACAAACTTTCCAGATTTCTTGTAAATTGGGTGGCGACTCCAAAATGCCTCAAAGGTGCCTAAAGGCTTCATGGGATTAGATGATCTTTCCAATGTTCTATTGGAAGGAGGTGTCTAAAATATCTCATGATTGCCCAAGATCAAAAGATGCAAACCCCTCTCGAGCCCTAAAATTGGGTTTTCGGGAACTAGTGGGTCCGCGCGCGTCATAATGGTGACTCAATTGGAGAGTTTGAAACTTTGCTTTGAAACTGTCTTGGTTAAATAATAATTGGGTTTTTTATAAATTAAAATTCTATCCCTTTTAAAAAAAAATTGCATTGCATCCATGCTAGAGCCTTAAAATTTTTCTAGTTTGGTCCCTTTTTTAACCCCGGTGCATTCCCGAAGCACGACCTGACATTCACTTAATGTGGGGAAGTGTTAAGGATAATCACCAGCCCAAGCCTCGTACCTTATGGTATATCAAATGGAGACCCAATCGATCGTTATGCTCACGATGAGCTAGACCCATTGGCAGGGACCATGCTTGGGTAGACCTAAAGCAACACCACCCTTGGCCAAACCTCATGTAATGGCAATAGAAGCCTCCACTAGGTGATATACACCCTAACAATGTGCTTGCAACATGGGCCCTTATATATTGAAATTGAAACATATTAACTGGATAGTCATTAAAGGCTTTCATGCCCCGGTGGGCCCATTTTTAGTCTGTTTGAAAAGTCCAAATACATAATGGCCAAAACTCATACGCATGTGCTTTAAATTAAGAGTGTTATGCTACTAGTTTCCTACCACGCACCATATGCACCCATTGGGTTCCCCACTGACCCATGGGTCAAGCCCACCTAGGAAAGAAACTGTATGACCCCTTGCGTAGGAGCAACAAGGTTGGAAGGATCTACCTGCTTTTATGTGATTATCTATACTGCATCAACATGATCATGTATTGTATATATCATTCATGCATCACTCTAACAGTTCAAATCTTTCAGCCATCATAGATTCACCTAGGTGGACTAGAGGTCCTGACAGTCGGCTGGTGAGGACAGATCTGCCCCTTGGGTTAACAGAATTAGTGTCTAAATGGAATTCCGAGCCACTTTCAATGACCAAGGAATCATCCATAGAATCATCAATGGCAGAGGAGACCGGAGCTTTAACCACTCAAGACCTTGCTAAGAGACTAGAGGATTTTGAGCGGAGAATGTTAGAAATGATGGGCGCCATGGCCGATAGGGTTGCTTATCCTCCTACTGTACAACCTCCTGCTGCACAAACACTTGCTGCTCCACAACCACCGATAGTCCATGCTAGGGGGCAAGGTGAACCGCCTGCCCGTGAGGAGGCTCCTCTTATTGATAATGTGGTCCACCAACCTGTCAATGAGCATGGAGCTGTAGTGCCAATTGAGCCAAGAAGGGCAAGGATCCCTAATCCCGAGGAGGACTTTATAATGGAGGAAAGAGATCAAGAGGTAATAGCGCCTCAAGTTGTGAAGGGTAGAGCACCCAGGGCAGAAGATGAGGCAATAAGAGGGATGAGGCAACAGATTGAGGCAATCACCCACATGCTATCAGCCGAAAAGGGGATCAACCCCGAAGATAGAGATCTAGGGGATGAAGAGTTGTTGCCCCAAAGGTTCAAGATGCCTGAGCTGCCGAAGTTCGATGGTACTTCAGATCCATCTGCACATATTAAGCAGTATACCCTGGTGATTAAAAGCACAGAGTTGACCAAGAAATAGAAGCTGGAATATTTTTGCCTTATTCTTTTGGGTCCAGCTGTGGACTAGTACCATGGGTTAAAAAGGAGGTCCAAGGAAGATTGGGACCTTTTAACTGAGGAGTTTATGAAGCAGTATGACTGTAACACCAGAATGGAGGTCACCTTAAAGGACCTCGAACTTTTACAGCAAAAGAATGATGAGTCATTCCATGAATACCTTATAATATGGAGAAATAAGGTCATGAAGATGAAGAGAAAGCCTGACACTGCTGACCAAATCAGGCTATTTATTAGGAATTCTTGCCCTTACTTGAGGGACTTACTCAGCTTTAAGGGTCTCAGAGACTGGGAGTTGCTTAAGGACATTGCTGTGGAGGCCAAGGGGGCTTACCTAGCAAAGAAAATAAGTCAAAATAACTTTGCTGGAAAAGGTTATGGCAACCAATCAGGGTAAAAATCAGGCGGTGCTGGAAGCAGTAATAATAAAAGTGGTAAGATGGCCGAGGTTACAGCCACCAATGTTGGATAGGGTCGGAGGTACTACTCTAATTTCGGCTGCTCTTTGTCTTGGATATTGGAGAAATTGACGAAAGAAGGCAAGCTGAGACCATTGCCACCCAGGCCAGCCATGAATCAAGGAAAGTCGGGGCATATAGATGATTAAGATTGCGCTTACCATCAGCACACTAGGCATTTAATAGATTATTGCCAGACTTTGAGGAATAAAATTCAAGATCTTATTGATTCCAATGAGATCACTGCCTGAGAAGAGAGACAAGAAAAAGAGGGCAGGCTATAATGCAGTCCCCCCACCATGAATGTGATTGGAGGAGAAGATTATGTTTTATTTTAGTTGCTTTTTATTCCAAAAACCCTTTTATGATAATATTTGCAATATTGGTAATTTCAATAAGATGAACAATCTTGCGTATTTGTATAGTGTCTCTAATGATTTCATTTCTCATGATCACGATGCATTCATTATTTTATATTAATTCAATTAATATGATTACATTTAATCTCGAAACTTTGGAAAACCCAAAGAAAATCTTGATAGCATCTGATATAATTCCTGAAGAGAGGAAAATTCTGAGAGCTGAAAATAAAAAGAGAAAACAAAAATAGAAAGTAGCTAAAAAAAACTAGTTGTAATTAGGGGATTGGATGAAAACTCACTAAGAGCACTAGAACCTTTCTGATTACCCGTCAAAGCGATCCCTGGATAAGACAGAACCTAGAAAATGATTTAGGCAGCCCTTCTTTGTATAGCTCTCTAAATGACTATTTTCTACCTTTATTTTGAAATCGCTTGCTAGCCGGTTGAGCCTTTATACTGGTATGTTAAATGCGTACCGATTTTGTTGTTACACATGTTGAAACTACCCTTCGCCTAAAATTATTTTTGCCTCCCTTTAGAAGAATGGCCGCTCTAGTAAGGATGGATGTACGTTTTGACAATTCTTTGGGTTATACAAAATTGCCTTGATAAGGATGAGCTTACACTTCGAGAAAAAGTTTCAATCATTGACGATTCTTTGGGTTATCAAAAATTTCCCTAATAAGGATGAGTTTACACTTCGGGAAGAGGCACTACAAGAATTTAAAGGTTTCCCGACGAAAATTCCCGACAGAAAGTCAGGATTTTCCGTCGGGAAATTTAATTGCCGACGGAATTCAATTCCGTCGGCAAGTTGATCGTAGCTAAAATTGCCGACGGAATACTAAATTCCGTCGGTAATTTTTCCGACGGAATAGTAATTTTCGTCGGTAATTACCGACGGAAATTACTATTCTGTCGAAAAAATTACCGATTTTTTTATTTTTACCGACGGAATTTTCCGTCGGTATTCCGTCAATAATTTAAAAAAATAATAAAAAAATTCCATTTCTTATATTTCGCTAGTTTTCTTATAAAATTTTTATTTTTTTTAATGATAAAATTTCTAATAATATAAAAATTATAAGTAACAAAAAAATAATATAATTGAGAATATATTAATTATAGCAAAAAATATTTGCAAAAATATAAAAATAATCTATTATCATAAAAATAATTACAAAAATTGAATTGTTTATAAGTTCCTAACTAAGTACAAATTTATTATCATACTCTCACCATCTAACAATTACATTCTTAACATATACTCAATTAAATTGTTTATAAGTTCCTAACTAAGTACAAATAATAATAATTCTCATAAATCCTAAATCCACATTTACAAAAGGGTTGATAAAGTCACCAAGTGTACCCTCTTCATCCCTTTTTCCTCCACCAACCTACAAATGATAATAATCAGTGCTTGGAATTATTATCCATATGAGCACTATAAAACTCTTTATCTCAAAACTGCATACACTCAGCTCCCTTGCTGAAAACCTCACCCAAAAACTACTGCAAATAGAAATATTCATCATCTGATATAATATAAACTGTTGATACATTCTCATCTTGCACCTAATGCAATTCAACAAATTAATAACGAAAAAATTAATCAACCAAATAATAAAAGGCACAAAGAGGGCACAAATAATGTTCAAAAGATTAATCAACCAAATAATCAACCATATAATCAACCATATAATGTTGCAAATTATATGTGAACTGAAAATAACAATTGATCAAACATTCAAAGAATCAAACTAAATTAATTTAATGATGCTTTGAATAAATTAAAAAGCATCCCAACATTACATTACAATAAAATTGTGCAACTAGAAATATTATGCAATCACTCGTAAATCTCCGTTGCTGAAAACTTAAACGTACAAATATATGCATTCTAAGTGTAGTTAGATATGTAGAAATGTAAGCAATCTAAATGCAAATGTAGCATTTAGTCGGTTTAGTTTAAAATCGAATCGAATCAACAAAATTGAAAACCCAACTTTATTTTTTTAGAAATTTTAGAGGAACTAGAACCTAAGTAACCGAATTATATTAGTTCGGTTTGGTACAATCAAATTTTTCGGTTTATATAATTTATATGTTTTAAAACATAATTATAATATATAATATATAAACTAAAACAGTATTAGTTTTTTAATATTTCGATTGGTTCAATTATGTTAGAATCGAATAGAACCGAACTTATTAGATTAAAAAAAATGAATTTAATAATCCAAGGTTAGGTTCGGCTTTGCATAGTTAAATAAAGTATGAGAATTTACCCGACACCATATATCAGGAATTCTTGGTGGAGAGAGAATGAAACTTGTTGGATTTTGTTGCATAGATCTTCTAACAGTTAGTGGATTTGCTTTCTTGGACTTGAAATCACAGTTCGGTTCGAGAATATCATTCATATATAAATCTTTCACACACTGCAAATTCAGAAGATACATGTTAAAGATTTATTTTTTAAAACAAATAGAGCAGTAGAATTAAATTCTACAGATTTTGTGTTGATACCTTCTCATAAAGTGCAAGGTTAGTTACACATTCTGCATTAGATGGATCTACATCCACATAGTTCCCTTGGCAACTATCTTTTAGTAACTGAAAAAAACATAAAATCATCCAACAACAATCAGCAAATCTGAAACAGAACATTCTTGATCGACGGAAAGAAGAAATAATCAGAGAAAAACCCGTGTTTGGGTGACTAGAAAACGAGGTAAAGAGCAATGAAAATAGCTAGTGACCTGCTCTCGACTAAACTCTAAAAGCTAGCTTGAGTATTGTCAAGCCATTATAAAGAGATCGCATGCCTAAATGTCACTAGCAATCTAAGACCTACTACACTTTTCTAGTCACCCAAACACTGGTTTTTCCCTTCACTTAGAACAATTACAAGCAAATTTTTGGTAGTTAAAAGTAGCCGATGTGGAATACTTAATAACGAAAAGAGAATTCATAAGTTCTAAGTGAAGGACAAGTATTTCTCAAATATTAAAACTAAAATTGCAATTATAATTCTTATAAAGCCATAATCAGCAGTATATATACAGACTAAGAATTGAGATTACCCCAAAAAGCATCCCAACATTACAATAAAATTGAAATAAATTGTCAATTTCTCAACAATTGATCAAATATTCAAAGTAAATCAAGCAATATTCTAGGGCAGATAAATGAAAATACAAAATGCATTTTACTGGAATGCTGATACCTGATGGTTGAAGCACTGACGGCGAGTGAGGATCGACGACCGGCGAGTGAGGATCGGCGACAAGCGAGGGAGGCGGAGCAGATCTATTGCACGAAGGAGGTGGAGTACATCTGACGCGAGCAAGGAAGGCAGAGCAGATCTGGTGAGCCAGGGAGGCGGTGGGGGGCGGGGAAGGCGACGAAGTGGGCCGCTGAGACGAGGAGGGAGGGAAGGCAGCGGAGTGGGCGACTGGGGCCATGGGGGCGGCGGCGGCTGCTGCTAAGGCGAGCGAGAGAGAGAGGGGCGCTCGAGAGAGAGAGGGGCGCGCGAGAGAGAGGGGCGGAGGGGGTAGGGTGGGGCAGGCGGCGGCGAGGGCGGCTGAGGGGCGGGCGGCGGCGAGGGCTGGGGCGGCGGTGGAGTGAGGCGGCCTGGGTCAGCTCGCGAGAGAGAGAAAGAAATAAAGAGGGAGGGAAGAAAAGAAAAGAAAAGAAAAGCCAGAAAACTATTTTTAATATTAAATTTTTAGCGACGGTTATTCAAACCGTCGCTAAAAAAATAAATATTTTATTTTATTTTTAGCGACGGATTTATTTTTCGTCGTTAAAAATTAAATATTTAATTCATATTTACCGACGGTTCATTATCCGTCGCTAAAAATAGCGACGGAAATCACATTCCGTCGGTAATTAGCGACGGAATAGAACTTCCGTCGCTAATAATATTTTAGTTTTTAAATTTATTTTTTTTAGCGACGGACCTAGATATCCGTCGCTAAATATAGCGACGGTTTTTAACTCCATCGCCATATTTCGCGACGGAATAATAATCCGTCGCTAAACGAATTTTTTTTTAACGACGGATTTAGAAATCCGTCGCTAATTTCTGTCGCAATTTATGGAGGGAAAGTTTGGCGCCCTTTTTCGCGACGGACTTTATTTTCCGTCGCTATTTTGTTGACGGAATTTATTTTCCGTCGTTATATAGCGACGGAATTAATTTCCGTCGCTATATAGCGACGGAATACATATTTCGTCACTATTTACCGACGGTTTTCAATCCGTTGGTAAATTTCCATCGGTATTAATTCATTTTCTTGTAGTGAGGGTTTTGTCATGTACAAAAGACATGAGTTCGCAAAA
Organism: Excoecaria cochinchinensis; assembly: GCA_947683425.1. Classification (NCBI taxonomy): domain Eukaryota; kingdom Viridiplantae; phylum Streptophyta; class Magnoliopsida; order Malpighiales; family Euphorbiaceae; genus Excoecaria; species Excoecaria cochinchinensis. The sequence continues at coordinate 8,656,717 of CANTUQ010000146.1, read as the reverse complement.
AAAAAGGAAAAAAGATAGGAGAAAAGAAATGAAAAAAGAAAAGAAAAGAAAAAAAGGAAAAAGGGAAAAAAGAAGTAGAGCTCAAGATAGTAACCCCTTAATGAGTTTCTGTGGTTATCTTTTTAACTTGATTATTATTCTGAGCTTGATAAGCTAAAGTATTATCAAACCCAAATTCAAGAATACCTTTATAGTACGCAATTGATCTGAGAATGGTCCTCCCATCAGTCGATTAAATATTAGGGCCATTTTTCGCTAGCAACCTGATCATCCTTTGATAGCCATCTACCTAAGCCTAACGTTACAACCAAAGTAAGACCTTTTGATTCTTGGTTCAGTCTTATCTAATTAGCGGAGATGACCTTCTAATAAAGTTTGGTACATAGGAAGAGGCATATGGTGTTTCTTGAGATTCAAACGGGGAGCCACGAGTGCATTTATGCATTTGAGTTGAGTCTCATCCCCAACGTTGCATCTAGAATTTGCTTAAAAAAAAAAAAGAAAAAAGAGCATCCTGGGCAAAAATTAAGGGCGGAGAGAAAATTTTCAATCATGAAAACCCGAGAGGGCTAATTGATAACAGGAGTTTGATGATTTCAAGATTTATCCCGAGATTAGATAAGGTCTAATATTATTTGAGTTAACGCCAAATAATGGTCATGCGTTATGAAATAAAATTGAAACATATGCATTTATGTAATATTGATGTGGTTAGAGCAGTTCATTTTGCATACTCAAAATTGTCTAGTTCCGACATGAAGGTAGCAATTGTTACTATCTGCCCTCTGCTACTCTCACCACTCGGGTCCTTCAGCCGACTCATTTTACTATCAATTGCGAAGGCAATTCTACATCACCATCATGAGAAAAATCAAGCTCAAACGGCCATAACATAGGCAAAGTACATGCTAATCACCCTTGAAAGATATTAGGCAATCACTTTAACCTCTTTTGTAAAAAAAAAAGCAAAAAAAAAAAAGCCGCTGGATTGGGTTGGGTCCATTCTAGGCAAAAATAAGGCACAGGGTTATGTGAAAATTCGCAAATGACGCATTTCTCGCTAAGAAAAGATAGTGTGAAAATCCACAAGGGATGCACTACCTTAAGAAAATGACTACAGGTATCGGATGAGAACCTCACAACCCCAAGGCATGAAATTAAAAATCAGCTTCAAAAGGCATTCAACCTATCGCAAACTGCAGCAATCTTGGCTATCATCTCTAAGTCCACTTAGATGAATTCTTGTCATGCAAGGTGCTATGTTTTGGGAGAGTCGCCGCCAGTCAAGCCAACACAGAAGGGATTAGTGATAGGGCTTATTTTTGTAATTGTTATAATGATTCTTTTTATAATAGAACTCTCCTTGTATCTGTAATTTTTGTAAGCTTCCGCTCTATTTATTTTGGATATGTAATTATTTTGTTTTGGCAATTGATCAGAACATTATTGTAATGATTTTGGTTACATTAATGCATGACCAGTTGTTGTTCTCAAAAGTTTCAATTTTTGCTGTAATTCCGTATGTTTATAATGTATGAATGTATGTGATTGTTCCGTCCTGTTTGGTGATACCCCTGCTCCTATGGCTTCCCACTCCAATGTGGATGGGTTCACCTACGTATGGGTAGGGGGTGTTACATTCCTTCTCAAAGTTTGCTTTTAAAAAAAATATATATTTTAAAATTAAAAAAATAGAATAAAATGAATTTGGAAATTATAGTGTTTTCGTCAAAATTATTTTAAAAAAATAAAATTTTTGCCGGCGATGCCTGCAGTGCGCGAGTGATGAGCAGGGCATCACCCGCGCACGCCTGGCGCGCTGCAATGCCCATCCCGTGCCCCGACGGGCGTCGCTTGGTCCTATCGCCCCTCTAGCAGCCCTCCGGGCTTTTTTTGGCCTTTTTTGAGCATTTTTACTCTTTTTTTTTGTAAAATTTAATTTTTAAACCGTTTTGTCTTCTACCCTTTCGAATTATTCAGTTTTTTTTATTTTAATAGGAATTAAATTTTTTTAATTTTTTCAATAAAAATCTAATTTTTTTGGGGTATAAATTATATTTAGAGAGAGAATTAGGGGGTTAATTACATATGTGGTCATCGAATTTTTGGGCTTATAACCAAATGGTTATAATAAAATCATTTGTAACACAAAAGTCATTAAACTTTTATTTTATTTCAATTAAAGTAAAAATGACTAGAAATTTAATTTTTCGCCACCGGATGGCCACGCAAGCATGCCGCGTCATCAGTAATTTTCTAAAATACATCCAGCCAGAATGACATGTAACCCGCCTACATAGAGAAATTGACACGTCAGTAAGATTTTTTTTTTTGTCTTTTTGTACAGGTTGGTATGATACATGTACTTGCTGATGTGTAAATTCCTACATGTAGACGGATCACATGACATACTGACTGGGTGCATTATAAAAAATCACTAATGATGTTGCATGCTTGCATGGCATTCCAATGACGAAAAATTAAATTTTCAGTCATTTTTACCTTAATTGAAATAAAATAAAAGTTTGATGACTTTTGTATTACAAATTATTTTATTATGACCATTTGGTTATAAGCTCAAAAATTCAATGACCACAGACGTAATTAACCCGAGAATTAGGGGGAATTTTTCTTAAAAAAATATTTTCTTCTTCTTCTTCTTCTTCTTCCAAAGAAATTCTCCAAATATTCAAATTTATTTTTCCAAGTTAATTCTTGAGACAAAAAGAGCAATTTTTGTTCTCAGGAATTTTCTTCTTCTTTTTTAACAATTTTCTTCTTGAGACAAAGAAAATAATTTTTTAATCTTGAGATAAAATTTATCCTCCATATTTTATTTTTCTAATATTATTTTTTGCAAATCAAGATAAGGAATTTGATCATTTACATTCATTCGTCAAATCAAATTTTAAGGGTAAGCATTTTGGGGTTAATTTTGTATTTTATTATTATTATCATTTTTTTTTATAATTAATTAGCAACCATGTAAATTCTTTTAGATCTATTATTTTTGCATTTTATGTGATGTAGTCATAGATTCAATATTTTTCATTTCTTATTCTTGTGTATTATTATTATTATTATTATTATTATTATTATTATTATTATTATTATTATTACCCTTGTTGTTGCTCTTATATTATTATTATTATCTATTATTACTACTATCATTATTATTATTATTACTTTTATTTTTCTTGTTTAATGTTATTATTATTTATTATTTTTATCATAATTATTATTATTATTTATGTTTCCATGCATGTTGAATTGTTAATATGTTAAGTTACTTATTTTTTTATGTCATTTAATTGATTTTTCATACATGATGCATTTTAATTTATTCATTTTAATTCATTTTCATATGTTACATGTTTAATTCATTTTTTATTACTAACATCACTTTTATTTATTTATTTTTATTTCAATACTTATTTTTTATGTGTGAACATTTCCAATACCAAATGGGAGTCCATGGAGATTTGAAGACACCATCTTGGTGGTATTTGTCTTGTTTATTATTTTTTATCATTTTTGTATTTATTCATTATTTTATTATGTAATTTGTAATAAGTTTATTTATTTTTTTATGCACGTTAATTAAAAAATCACAAAAAGTTTATATTAATAAATTGGGGTTTTCTAATAAAATGGGACCAATGTCCTAATTTCAACTATTAAAAATTCACTTTAAAAAGAAAGAGTTAATTTTCTTAAAATGGGATCACTCATCCCGATTTTATCGATAAATACCAAAAATAACTATTTGATTTTCTAAAGTAAACATGAAGGAACCAATGTTCCTATTTTAAATAATATCCCGATTTATGAATGTTTATTCCCTTATTCAAGTTATTTATTTATTTACATTTTGTTTGATTTTATTTGGGGGATTGTATTTTTATCCCAAATTTTAAATACCTTTCTTTATTTGGGGGATTGTATTTTGTCCCAATTTATCTTTCCTTTATTTTTTATGGCTTGTTTTATTTTACCGCTTTCTCTCATGCTTGATTTGCGCTTTATTTTTATGCATGACCGTGTGAGAAGAGAGGTAGAAATTTAAAATTAAAAACCCATTTATGATTAACCAAGGCATTAATGAGAGTAAAGTTCCGAATCTTTCTCTGGTTTAGACCCCGTTGTTAGACGAACTTTTCCAATTTCTTGTAAATTAGGTGGTGACTCCAAAATACCTCAAAGGTGCCTAAAGGTTTTATGGGATTAGATGATCTTTCCAATGTTCTATTGGAAGGAGGTGTCTAAAATATCTCATAATTGCCCAATATCAAAAGACGTAAACCCCTCTCGGGCCCTAAAAGTGGGTTTTCGATAACTGGTGGGTCCGCGCGCGACACACTGGACCTATGATGACATGCTAAGGATTGAAAGAGACATCGTTAAACACGCTAATCTGACCTACCCGGACATTCGGCTAATCAAGCAAAAGCTTTAGAGGCTCAGGCCAGAATGGGCAAATATTGTAAAGGAAGAATTTCGCAAGAAGATCGTGGCCAAGTTATTGATAGAGGTACAATATCCCATCTGGTTAGCTAATGTAGTTAAAATGGATAAAAAGGATGGGAAAGTACAAATGTGTGTGGATTATCGGGACTTGTGCAAGGCCTGTTTTAAGGATGACTTTCCATTACCGCATATAGATTTATTGGTTGACAATGCCACCATATGTATGATGTATAATTTTATTGATGGGTAAGTAAGGGGTAACCGGATCCTCAACAAGATTGCAAATTGGATCAAGACAGCCTTCTCGATAGAATAGGGGACCTATGGCTACAAGGTGGTGCCATTTTGGTTGAAAAATGCAGGGGTAACTTATTAAAAAATGGCCACTAAGATCCTGAATGACATAATTCACAAAGGAGTCGAGGTATACGTGGATGTTATGATGATTAAGTCAGCAACTAGAGAAGATCACTTCGAAGCATTAGAGAAGTTCTTCCAGAGGATTAAGTATAATCTTCTTCTTAACCAAAAGAAATATGTGTTCGGGGTCACCTTAGGCAAACTGCTAGGTCACATAGTCAATCAGTGAGGTATTGAAGTGGATCCGAGCTAAATACCATTAGAGAAATGCCAGTACTAAAGAAGGAAAAGGAAATCAGAGGATTTTTAGGCTGGATTCAATATGTCACCAGTTTATTGCTAAGCTCACCTCTATATGTGAGCCAATCTTTAAGCTTCTAAGGAAGGATTAGCCAATTAAATGGAACGATGACTGTCAAAAAGCCTTTAATATGATTAGGGAGTATCTTCTACATCTCCTCTTTTATAACCACCTCAACCATCAAAGCCTTTAATTATGTATCTAGCTGTAAAACAGAGCTCAGTAGGTGTTATGTTTTCTCGAGAGGATGAATTTGGAATAGAATTTGCAAGTTATTATTTGAGCAAGAAGCTCCTCCCATATGAAGCCAAGTATTGGATATTAAGAAGATATGTTTAGCAGTGGTAAAGGCCTTTAAGAAGTTGAGACACTATTTCCATTCCTATCGGATACAAGCTGTGGCTAAGCATAATCCTCATGGGTATTGGTAGTCAGCACCATATCTGTTGGAAAAAATGGGGAGATGGCTCCTATTTGAAGTGGACTACATCACCAAAAAGATGATCAAGGGCCAAGCAGTTGCTGATTTCTTAGCTGACCAACCATTAGAGGGAGACAAGATTGAGTATGAGTTTCCTGATGAGAATGTTATCGCCATAATGGTACAAGGATGGAAAAGCCACTTTGATGGAGCAACTAACAACAAGGGAGCTAGAACAATAGTTATCGTCATCACACCTGATGGTGAAAAGCTCCCTTGGTCAAGAAATTGCGATACATGGTGACCACTGATAGAGCTGAATACGAAGTATGCATCTATGTGTTAGAAGAACTAATTGCCTTGAGGCAAAGACTGTTGAAGTATTTGGGGATTCATCTCTTGTGATTCATCAAGTAAGAGAGGAATAGTCGATCTGGGAAGAGCGACTAGTATCATATGTCAAGTATCCAAAAGGTCTGAGTAGTTAGTTTGAGATGTGCACTTTCAGTCATGTCCTCGGGATGAGAACCGACTAGTGCATGCTTTGGCAACTTTGGTATCCATATAGAACAATCCAAAAGGAGTAGCAATGAGGCTAGTAGTTATCACTAGTTTGAATAAACCTTATTCCAAAAGTGAAAAGGTTATGAATGTTAAGGCAACCAATGGAAAACCCTAGTACTACGACATTTATAATTACTTAAAAAGGTCATAATTCCCTGAAGAAGCAACAGAGAAAAATCAAAGAATGATTCAAAAATTGCCAACTCAGTTCATTAGAGTAGACAGGACTTTGTACAAGAGACAAGCCAACAGTATCCAGCTAAGGTGCTCAAAAGAGAGAAAAGCCAATAAGATAATGGAAAAAACACATGTAGGGACTTGTGGGGCCCATATGAAAGGTCAGGTGCTCACAAGGAAAATTATGCATAAAGGAGTCTTCTGTCTAATTATGGACACTAATTGCTCAAGATATGTAAAGCTCTGCCATCAATATCAGCAATATGCGGATCTAAGTCATCTAAAACTTTTCATCTCCATGGCCTTTCTCAGCTTGGGGGATAGATATCATTAGGGAAATACATTTGATGACTTAGAATGGACATTGATACATAGTGCTCGCTATTGATTACATCACCAAGTGGGTAGAAGCCAAATCCTTCAAAAAGTTGGGTGCATGAGAAATGGCTCAATTTATTGAACAAAATTTGATTTGTAGGTATGGGTGCCTCATCATGTGGTATTCGGTAATGGGGTTGGGTTTTAGGTAAAAAGTAAATAGATGCTCTAGAGGTACAAAATCCAGCATCACGGGTCTTTTAAATGGGCAGTTGAGGTAGCAAACATGAATTTGAAGAAGATCTTACCCAAAATTGTATAGACTTACAAGGACTGAGTGGAGAAGTTACCATTTGCACTCTAGGGTTATACGATAATAATCAAAACTTTAATAGGGGCCATTCCTTTCTCTTTAGTTTACAGGAGAAATGCAGTTCTACTAATCAAAATTGAGCTTCAATTGCTAAGGGTTGCTTTAGAGGCTAAGCTGCCAGAGTCAGAATGGGCAAAGCACAAGCTTTTGCAGTTGAACATGCTAGATAAGAATCAAATAAGGGCTTACTACCATAACTAGTCTAATAGAAGAGGTTTACTTGGTCTTTTGGTAAGAAAGTCAAAGGACATCATCTAAAAGATGGTGACTTAGTATTCAAGCAGATGAGACTAGGCATTCCAAACTACAGAGGTAAGTTTATACCAAACTGGGAAGGACCCTTATGCTGAAGATGCTACTGTCAAAAAGAGCGACGATTATCACATTTAGTAAAGGGAATGAGTTCAAAGAATCGGTCAATGTCAACAGATTAAAAATATTCCACAGTTAAGACATACATCAAGAGAAGAGAAAATATAGCCTCGTAGGTCAAAAATCGAAAAAAGACAACCTTGCTAAAATTGGGCACCTTGCTAGGGCAAAAATTAAAAAAAGGTGCCTTAGGCAAAAATTAGGTCGAGGGAAAATCTTTAATCAAGAAAACCCAGTAGGGTTGATTGATAACAGGAGTTGGACGCACTCAAGGTGTTGCTCTCTGAAATTCAATTAAAACCTATGTTTTTCCATTAAATGTATAGTCGTGATTATCACTATTTCCATATGGTGTAGGTAGATAGGAATGCATGTATAAGCTGGGTATGAGCATACGATTAACATGTAAAGGGAAATTTACTCACGGGAACATATGCCAAAGTTGGCTAAGTTCTAAAGTAATAAAAAAGTAGAACCTCATAGGACAAATGTTTCTCTTATACTAAAAAAAAACAAACAAAAAGAAAACTAAAAAAAGAAAGAAAGAAGAGAGGCAGGGTTAAATCCACCAAGGGTGCGCTACCACCTTCAAATAAATGACTCTAGGTACTTGGAGCATATCAACTTGTTAGCAAAGGCAGACACTTTATTAGCACACGTTGGGTGGACTGACTTCTATGGGGTGACATACATGAAATACCCCAATGTGGTATGCTAGTTTTTAGTCACCTTCAAGTATAGGGGGATTCATCGGCGCTATGATGACCCGAGTGCTATTACTTTTTCTATGCTGGGATAACATTTTAGCTTCAGCCAGTACAAATTCAAGCAGATGATAGGTCTTCCTATTAGAGATGATGTCTTGCAGCCAAAAGACTCTGCTCCCTTGACAAATGGACTGCCATTGCCCGACAGGGGAGTGTAGATGATGCTAGGCTGGCAAAGTCCACGATGCTAGCCTCTCAGACTCTTTGGTACCTGCATAAGGTCCTCTCTTCATCCAACCTAGGCCTTATCAGTAGTCCTAGCACCATCAATGTTATATATATATGTTGCCTTTGGGGATGATGACCGAGTGATGCATAGATATTAGCCACCAGATCTTGGCAAACATATAGAGAGTGGCTCGCGATCTAGGTGTTGAGATAATAATAGGCAAAGTAGTTACTAAGATACTACTGGTTGCTGGTGTTCCAAAGATGGTGCTAGGAGAGTCCATCGGGGTATTGTATACATTGATCATGAGCAGCTTTAGATATGTACCTTGCCTATGTGGATTCAACCACATCGTTCGGATATAAAGTCTTTACCCTAGAGGTGATAGATGGGGCCCTACATATTAGTGTACATATAAATGGGGTAGTCCCACCAGAAGCAGAACATTCGGCATAGTAGCAGCCTATATAGTAGCAACCTATGGAGGAGGTTCTATTAGACACGACGAGGCTCATGAGGAAGGCCATTATACAGAAGAGCACCATTAGGAGCTAGCCGAGCCTATCTTTCCTCAGTAAGCCCCTAGTTTCCAGGAGCCTTCTCCCTATTTCAAGTACGGGTTTGTCCCATATGGAGACTTGGGTGTATCCTCCTCATCCCGGCCACCACCTCCTCTTTCTCCGTGAGACACCACCACTCTCCCTCTGCTAGCCATTCTGCAACATTTATAGCGTATAGAGTCATCCCAGGCTGCGATGCACGACAACATCCAGTTGCAGCAGCAAGACCACACGGCACTCCATACAGGCCAAGAACAACTTTAGTAAGATATCATTCAGCAATGGACATAGGGGCAAGCTTACTACTCTAGGAACAGGCTGCTATCACCTTCGACAACACGCTATCTTATCAGGGTATCCAATACGAGGACGAGAACTTATAGCGCACTAATGAGAGGATGTCGGTGTTTGGGAATACCATCTCTGACATCAGACGCACAACTAAAAAAAGGTATGGGGGCTTCCAAGTGTGACTAAACAGGCTTGATATTGACTATAGGGGACACTTGAACCGACATGCCATAGAGGGATTCATCAGCGCAATAATGAGTCAGGTGCCATTACTTTTTTTGTGCTGGGACAACATTTAAGGTTGAGCCAGCACAAATTCAAGTAGTGATGGGTCTTCCAATTAGAGATCATGTCTTGCAGCCTCAAAGATGTTGATCCCCTGATAAGTGGGCTGCTATTGCCCGACAGGGAACTGTATATGATGCTAGGCTGGCAAAGTCCATGATGCTAGCCTCTCAAACTCTTTGGTACCTGCAGAGGGTCCTCTTTTCATCCTACCTAGGCCATGTCAGCAATCCTAGCACCATCAAAGTTATATATATATATATATATATATATATATATATATATATATATATATATATATATATATATATATTGCCTTTGGGGATGATGACCAGGCGATGCATAGATATTAGCCACCAAATCTTAGAAAACGTATAGAGAGTGGTTCGTGATTTGGGTGCTGATACAATGATAGGCGGAGTAGTTAGTAAGATACTACTAGTTACTGGAGTAAAAGAGATGGTGCTTGGAGAGTCTGCTGGGGCATTCTATACATTGATCATGAGGCAACTTTAGATATGTGCCTTGCCTGTAATGACCCGAAATCTACCCTAGTAGTAATTTTGCTTAATTGGGTTAATTGGATAAGTTTAATTTGAGTTTTTTGATTTTGGACCTAAGTGTAATTAGGAATTAAGGACCTAATTGTATAAAATAAATAAGTTAAGTGGCTGAAGAGTAGATATGCATGATTAATTAGAAGTTAGATTAATTAAGTGTTAATTAGGATTAATTAAACTAATCTTGATTAATGCTTTAGAAGTGGAATCCGGGTGTCAACATTTGCTTTGCCACCTCAGCTCATGACATGCAATATAAGGGATTGAGAAGAGAGAATACTTCCATTTCTGCATGTTGATCAGCTACCCCTTTCTCTTTTATTCTTCTTATTCTCTTCTTCATCCATTCTTCTTGTTCTTCAATTTCAATCCATTGAATTTCTGTTGATTGGGTCAAGTAGTGTTTGTATTATACCGTGTTTTCATCTAGTCAAGGTAAGTATAGTATTTAGATTGTTGTTCTTCTTCTTCCCTTTTCTTTTGATTCGAGCTGGAATTGATTCTTTGTTTCAATTTTGGAAATTGGATTATGCATGTAGTGGTTGAAACAAAAAAGTCAAGGGAAAGGAGAAAGTGGGTGAGCCTAGTGCCAAATGAGCACACTGGAGCTAAGGAATTGAGGTTTGGGAACCTTTTTGGTTTTGATAGTGTTTAAGAATCATTGATTCTTGAATTGCTTAAGAGATTTCTTGTTATTGATTGTGCTTGATGTGTTGCTTGGCTTGATTTATATATGGAAGACTTGCATGCAATTGGCATATTTAATGTTGATGAAAAGATTGAGTAATGCTATGTTATTTGATACTTATTATGAGAAACTTTGAATTTCATGTTTGAATTGTGTGTTCAATTGAGGTGAAAATATGTATTTATGTTAAGTAATAAATTGATTTTCATGAGATTATTGACTTAAGCATGTAACCTTGTTTAAAGATTTGAGAAGTTGCTATATGGATTGTGAATGTATGGATTCTAAATGTGGAACTGAAAGTGCCGATGAGTTTAAGTGTATGTTAAGGTAATACGGTCTGGGCTTGTAGTATTGGATATTCCAACTTTGTGATTTCAAGCTTGAACAGCTTGATATGGTAAAACTGGTTTTGTGGGGTAATTTGATCTATTGGAATTGTCTGTGTCATAACTTGATTTGTATAACTTAAAAATGAATGAGATTGATGGAATTAGGTTCCTTAGATATGTGCCTATAATTATTATAGAAATGGTCATGTTGATTTGAGGACTCTAAGGTCTTCAAAAGTGTACATAAGTGTAACTAAATCCTGTAAGAGGATCTTTGGAGCAGGTTGTGTTCCCTTGCCCACAACTCCTTAATCTTAAGTCAAATTATTATGAGATTTGTGCCATTGTATTGTTACATGTAGGTGAACATATGGTTAGAAGGCCATGATGGCAAAAAAATGATGTTAGGTTGGGTTTTGGAAGTCAATTGTGTAGTTATTGCAAAGTGCAAGAAAGAGGGATATGTGGAGTGGAGCTTTGAACATGAAGTTTAGGCTCTATTGCGAACACGACAGAGGTCACGGGCATGACAGTGTGCTCTGACGGGCAAAGTTTCCAGTTTGTGTTCTATTGCGAGCACGGGCATTCCCTCGAGCACGACAGAAGTAGTTGGTTGGTTTTGTCGCATGCACGACTTGTGCTGCAAGCGCGACAGAAGGGATTGTCGAGGTCTGTCGCGAGCACGACATGTCTCGCGAGTGTGATAGAGTCTCAAGTTTGGGACATTCACTAAATGTTGTATTTTGTGTGAATTATGTTATTGGCCTATGAATAACCTTGCATATGAAACTATAAATGTGTTGATTCATGAAATTGTATACAGTAAAGTAGGAATGTGTTTGATAAGCTACATCTATGTGTGCAAGATATCAAATGTTATGAACTTATTTAATGTTGATGTATTGTTGTGATTTATGGTTTTGAGTTTATGAATGGCTTATTTATATAGAGAACATTAATGTGGCAATATAGGTAAGTATGTGTTTACATATATATATATTTAATTTAATAATGAAGTGTGAGATTGATAATAATTCATATATGTATATGAAAATGAATAGTTTTATGATTTATTTGATAATTGTTTAATGCAACTTTGTGAATATTATATATCATGTTCATGCAAATAAATAGTGAGTTAGTTATTTAGCCTGCAAGTCGAGTCGTGGATAGGTAGGCATGCCTATAGGGTCAAAAGTGCTGCAGCCAAAGCATTCTAATTTATCGGCCCCGTTTGGGTCATGGGTAATCCCGATTGGATCCCAAAAGCGATTGCGTGTGAATATATATAAAAGTATCTATGGATACTAATGTGCTATAAAAGTATCTAAGGATACTAGTGTGCTATAAAAGTATCTAAGGATACTAGTGTGCTATAAGAGTATCTAAGGATACTAGTTTGATTTAAAGGTATCTATGGATACTAGAGTGATTATCCGTTATCCACTACTATAGAAGTTCAAGCAAGTTAGGAAATAACTGACAAATAAGTGAATGAATGTGAACTTTACGTATTATGTGAATTCGTGAGTATATGGTATCGATAGGCTATGAGGGGGCTGCATGTATGTGGAATTGTGATCACAACTTGAAAATGTTATATGCTTATTTCAGGTGCTAATAATTGCTTTATCATATGAATATTTAAATGTGATACATGTATATGGAATGGTTGTTGACATACATGAATTAAGGAACTATAAATGGCTTAAGTGATATTGATAATTATTTGTTGTGTAATGTTGATGGTTAATCTGAATTGCATTTACGTTTCATGAGTATGTGAATTATATTGATGAACACTCACATCTCCAATGTGTATAAAATCCTATTTGGATTCGTAAAGTGTTACTCAGATACAAATGTGGAAGTGGAACTTTTAGGTATCACAGTGATATTCTGATATCTAGTTCTAAGATTAATAAAGAAAGGTGTACTATGCATGATGTGAGAATTAAATGATGTCAAAACATACGTAATGTATATATATATATATATATATATGATGATATATTATATGTATATGATAATGTGAGGCTTGTTCATGATTTGATCTAATGACTGTTATGTATGAGTATAGTATGTTTGGTTTTACCCACTAAGCGTTATCGTTTAGCATGGATGTTTAATCCATATAGGTTTTCAAAGCTAAGAGTTTTGGAAGACAGTCCTGTATCGCCAATGGCCAACACAATAGGGTCCGTTGTTTATGTAGGTTCTTTTTGTAATAGTATTAGTTGTGTAATTATAAGTTGGTATGTATAAGTGAACCAAAGTTTTGTATTAAGGAACTTGTATTATGCAAGCGTAAATTGTAATAAGATTATGAATGTTATGTAATAAATGCATGGATTTTTGGAACGTAATCTAATAATGCTTTAACAAAATTTATTAATCCTAAATTTTGTATGAATTCTGGTTCTTGTGCATGTGATTGTGTTGTGACACTCCATAGCCATCGTAGTAAGGTTCTATATGTGGTTAGGGGGTGTTACAGTTAGTGGTATCAGAGCATAGATTTAGTCATTTCTGAACTAGTGTAGAATAGAAATGCATATAGTTTCGTGTTGGCCTAATGCGGATGTCTTTACTTTTCTTAGAATGTCGAGGGATTATTCTTAGGAAGCAATGAAAGAGATTTCAAGAAGTGGTAATCTTAGGGATCTGAAACCACTAGTTCTTGGTTCGTCTGAACTAGAGAGTGATGTTGGTGATGTCCCAATTGCACCTTTAGAGGCTCTGCTTAAAATATCACAAGAATTGGTAAAAGTCCTGGATCGAATGACTGCATCTAGAGTTCCAATACATTTGAGGAATGATATTCCTTCAGGAAAAAGGTCTAGAGATTTACAAGAGACTTCACAAGTCAGGTCTAGAAGGGGACCTACTACGAGAGGTAGACAACAAGGATCCTTTACTGCATTTGGGTCTAGTAGAGGTTTGACTTATAAGAGGAAGGGTATTATACCGGAGTGTTCCTATTGTGGTAAGCGTCATAGAGGCAAATGCAGATGGCTAACTGGTGGGTGCTTCTGTTGTGGAAGCACTACGCACATTTTAGCAAATTGCCCTAAGGCTTAAGAATTATGTGGAAGACGGGGAGAAATAAGTAGGGGGATCTAATGAATCTCTAGTGACCCTTGGTAAAAGAAGAAGTCGTGGTAGAGGTAATCAGTTTAGAAGTGGTGCAGTGTCAATACCAATGGATCGTCTTACTATGGTACCGGCTCGGGCTCTTGCTAGGGAAACGAGAGAGGATCAGGATAGACCAGAAGTCATACCTAGTACTTTTCTGTTTTCTAAAAATTTATGCGTTAAAGTGCATGCTGATTATTTTGATTATGATCAGTAAGTGATTAGTTCTTCGGGATATAGTGTAAATGTGTGTAATGCGTATAACAACAGTCCCTTTAGTGATTCAAAGTAAAGTGCTTTCTATTAATTTGATTGAATTGCTATTCCATGAATTTGATCTAATTCTGGGTATGGATAATTTTGGAATTAAGAGTAATGTGGAAGATAAGGGATAGTGGTAACACTGTGTATGCCTGTCAGCTGTCTCATTTGAAATCATTTGAACATGAGCATGTAGGAATATAGGGATGGGAAAAGTCCATTGTTATCTCATAAACCGCATTTTTGCATCACTTGCATACATACATCATCGTATACTCATTTTATTCACATCCCTTGATCATGTGTGAAAAACATTTGTGTATGTGTTTCATTTGGAGAGAAAGATGACAGGGTGTACACCGAGTGTTTGGTGTTAAAAAAAAAAAAGAGATGTGGGGCTTTCTTAGCTCTTGTATGAGATTCGAGGAGGGAACAAGTTATGGCTCGGTATGTCTTTTTGGGGAACTCCAGTTATATTTGTCAAAAAGTAGTATGGTACAGCGAGAGTGTGTATCAATTGTTGACAACTCAATAAGGTAATAGTGAAAAACTTATATCCATTGCCCTGAATCAGGAGCTATTTGATCAGTTAAGAGGAGTTGGTGTCTTTTCAAAGGTTAATTTGCTATGAGCATACTAGTAGTTGTGAGTAAGGAATAAAGATGATCCAAAGGCTATTTACAAGACTCGGTATGGTTATTATGACTTTTATTAGTATTAGTTGGGTTGATAAATGCATCGGTCACTTTTATGAAATTGGAGAATCGGGTACTACAGCCTTATATGAAGCAAATTGTGGCAGTGTTTGATGATAATAAACCAGTGTATTCTAGGAATAAACAGAAGTGTGAATAGCTTATGAAGATGGTGTGTCGGTTATTGGAAGAATAATAACTGTGTTTGTTTTAACGGACGGACGTTACTACTTGCAGAGTGAAAAAAGTTGGGTTGGCACAAATAAGGAGGAATTATGGATCATTGCGTAGTGATTAAAGATTTCAAGTGAAGAACTGCAGGTGACAGACAAAAGTATTATGCATATTTGGAAGAGAAGGATTGTGAAAATATGGTTGGTATTCTCTAATGTTTGAATCAAGAGAAGGATTGCGTCTCAGTGGAGAAAAGTTCAGTATTCTCTAATGTTTGAATCAAGTATGAATTTCGCGGACGAAATTCTTTTGAGGGGATAGTAGTAATGACCCGAAATCTACCCTAGTAGTAATTCAACTTAATTAGGGTAATTGGATAAGTTTAATTTGAGTTTTCCAATTTTGGACCTAAGTGTAATTAGGAATTAAAGACCTAATTGCATGATAAATAAGTTAAGTGCTTGTAGAGTGGATGTGCATGATTAATTAGAAATTAGATTAATTAACTATTAATGAGGATTAATTAAACTAATCTTAATTAAGGGTTTGGAAGTGGAATTCAGGTGTCAACATTTGCTTTTGCCACCTCAGCTCATGACATGCAATATAAGGGATCGAGAAGAGAGAATACTTCCATTTCTGCATGTTGATCGGCTACCCCTTTCTCTTTTGTTCTTCTTATTCTCTTCTTCATCCGTTCTTCTTGTTCTTCAGTTTCAATCCATTGAATTTCTGCTGATTGGGTCAAGTAGTGTTTGTATTGTACTGTGTTTTAATCTAGTCAAGGTAAGTATAGTATTTAGATTGTTCTTCTTCTTCTTCCCTTTTCTTTTGATTTGAGCTGGAATTGATTCTTTATTTCAGTTTTAGACTGTGTATGTCATGGTTGAAACAAGAAAAGTCAAGAGCACAGTAGAGCTAAGGAATTGAGGTTTGGGAACCTTTTTAGTTTTGATAGTGTTTAGGAATCATTGATTCTCGGATTGTTTCAGAGATTTCTTGTTATTGATTGTGCTTGATGTGTTGCATGGCTTGATTTATATATGAAAGACTTGCATGCAATTGGTATATTTAATGTTGATGAAAAGATTGAGTAATGCTATGTTATTTGATACTTATTATGAGAAACTCTGAATTTCATGTTTGAATTTCGTGTTCAATTGAGGTGAAAATATGTATTTATGTTATGTGATAAATTGATTTTCATGAGATTATTGACCGAAGCATGTAACCCTATTTGGAGATTTGAGAAATTGCTGTGTGGATTGTGAATGTATGGATTCTAAATGTGGAACTAAAAGTGCCGATGAGTTTTAGTGTATGTCAAGGTAATATGGTCTGGGTTTGGAGTATTGGATATTCCAACTTTGTGATTTCAAGCTTGAATAGGTTGATATGGTAAAACTAGTTTTGTAGGGTAATTTGACCTACTGGAATTGTTTATGTCATAACTTGAGTGCACTGATGAGAGGATGCAGGTGTTTGGGAATACCATGTCTGATATCAAACGCACAGCTAAAGAGAGGTATGAGTACTTCCTGGTGTGGCTGGACAGGCTTGATATTGACTATAGGGGACACTTGGATAGGCATGCCATAGAGTTAGAAGGAGCACGAAATTGCATCAAGCTAGTTGCAGGCTTCCTCTAGGAATTCCTCTATCCTCTATCCACCGACTAATCAAGTGCTCCCCCTCCACAAGAATAGTATATGGCTGATGTTCCTCCTCCACCTGATCAGTATAGGGGCAATGCTCGTCCTACAGATCAGGTAAGCCCATCTACACCACCTAGCACATCGCAACCACTGCCATCACCCAGTTACACCCCTAGATCACCAGGTTACTCACCACACTCTTCGCGCTATAAACCACTATGAGCGGATTGTTATTCAGGGAGATATTCATTTTGTTTATTTTGTTTTGTACAAAATTCACTTATTGTATTATATTATTTATTTAGTTTTGCATATTTTATTTCTTTACATATTATGCATAAATATTTACCCTATTTCTTGAATATACCAATAAATATGACTTATTCAAAATATAACAAAAACATAAATATAATAATAATGACAACAATAATAAATATTAATTAATATCAATAAAATTAATATAACCTTATAATTAAATTAACATAAATAACTACATGTCATGCAATATTAAATTAACACATACAACATCACATGTGCTATTTTAACAAGTTAATCCATACCACGTAGGGGGCAACTCTTCATTAGGTGCGTTCGCCAAACCATTGCAATGCAGACACTCACAAGCTTTACTTATCATAAAGGGCAAGTTGATAAGCTTTTTCAAGCTTATCATATGATTTCTTTCAAATCTCGTCCATGGACTAGTGTAGCCTCACAACTGTCCACCTAAGGGACACTTATTCTACTACATGGGGCAAGCGGTCATGCATTGACTTCCATTACAAGTACCCCCAATACATAAATTTTTTTGCAATCATCTCCAGAATGGGGAATTTTTGGCAACAACATCTAACTCACTCACCCAAGTCCTTTTAACATGCACACAAAGTCCTTTTTTATGGGCACTAAGTCCTTTTTAGTTGCCTAAGTCCTTTTTATAGGCAACTAAAGTCCTTTCAATAGGCACCAAAATTAGGCAATCAAAGTTAAAGAATATTTACGGCTCGAGTTTCTAACGTTTAACATAAGTCCCAAACCATGGGTTTTGCTTCAACTCACAGAGTCGCAAGGCACATTTACAACAAAGGTTCCAAATATTTAGTACAAACTCCAGTTTGTGGGGTTCTCCTTGCCTCCTTCCCTAAGCCCTCTCAAGAGGCTTGCAGAGACTGTATGATTCAATCATGAAGGAGTCATGCATTGGCTTCCATTAGAAGCACCCCCAATACATAGAATTTTTTGCAATCATGTGCTATTTTTTGCAGCCACATCCAACTCACTTACCCAAGTCCTTTTAACAGGCACCTAAAGGCTTTTTTACAAGCACCAAGTCCTTTTTACAAGCAACCAAAGTCCTTTCAATGGGCACTAAGTCATCTTACAAGGCACCAAAATTCAGCAACTAGATTTAAGGCACATTCACAGCTCGGGTTTTTGATATTTAGCACAAGTCCCAAATTGTGGGGTTTACTTCAACTCATGGAGTCATAAAGCACATTCACAAAAAAAGTTTTAGATGTTTAGCATTGATTCCAATGTATGGGGTTCACCTCACCGCCTTCCCTTAGCCCTTTCAAGAGCCCAACAGATACTACATAGTTCAATCATGGCCTATAAGATCTAATTGCTCCACCACCACTCTTTTATAAGCCCTCTTAATAGGCCAATGAAAACTGTACGATTCGGTCATGGCCTACAAGCTGGCCTGCAATATGGAATCACTCAATCCACCACCATTTCCTAAACCCTCCTACATGGCCAATGGAGACTACATGGTCCAATCACAGCCTACAAGTTGGCTATCAAAATCAGATCACTCCACCATTAAAGTCTTCTTAAGAAGTAAGTAGGAGATGTCTCGTCAAGTATGTGTCTCTATCTCTTACTCTAAAATTTGGCTCACCTAGGCATTTAGTCCGCTAGCTCCCTAAGGATGGGGGCAACTATAGACACTGGGTCCTGAGTAAGCTTTTATTAGAGTTACCTAATAAGGAAGACATTTCTCTTATCAAGATAAGGAAGCAAAAGTTCCAGGGTCTCTCCACATATTTACGTGTTTTCAAAAATGGTTTCAGGCGTTCAAGACCTGCAAATCACTTTGAAGGGGTGAGAAACTCAAGATTGAGGACTCGAGTTAAGTCACACCTGTGACTTGACTCGAGTCCTCAATCTTGATGAGTCATGCCCATGACTCTGTGAGTCACTCCTATGACTCAACTCACAGCCCACTTGTCTTAAGTCACTCACTCTTATGAGTTGTATCCCACTCATACCCATGAATCACCCGAGTCACACCCTTGACTGGGCAATTGGCTATAAAAATCTTCATTTTCCAAAGAAAAAAGAAGGGAAAAAAGGTTGAAAGGTTTATGTAACACCCTATACCCGTAATTTAATGTGAGTATTGGGTATTAAAAACTGCTTAATTCTTATTTCTTAATTTATATCCTTGAATATTTTCTTTATGTAATAACCATGCAATATTTTCTTTATTAGATTGGTGGGCATTTTTTTTGTACTCGATATGCACATAACAAGTTAATTAACAACACATCATTATTCATTTAGTAAAAATTTTGGCAGTATAACGGCTGCATTCACTCTTAACGCTCCTACATATTTGAAAAATAAACACTCCCAATATTTTTTTCAACCCATCTTAACCACCTTCAATGCGACAATCTTGACATACCCAAAACATGAATAAAACACCATACCAAATCCATATTCAATCCTTAAAATAAATTTTATCATCAATACATACATTTGATACACATTTGTGCATAACATTCCCATGTTCCATACATGAGTTCTCATAAATTTACACATTTAGAAATCCTATACATATACATGCCAAAATCCAAAATCCATAATTTTACATGCCTAATACTATATCTTCCCAAATTGATCTCTTAAACCTGCTCATTCTGTTTCAACTTTGCCTCCAAGTTCCTACACGCAGTAAACAACTACGCGCTAAGCAACCTAGTGCTTAGTGGTGGATACACTACTAACATATTTTCATAAAGATGCATGCATACAAACACATGCATACATACATATACACTTTAACATATATATTTATATATATATATATATAGTTTACGTTCCACATTTAACTTATAATTTAATTTCCTTATATATTTACTCATAACTGATCATTATTATTTTTATTGTCATAATTCTTTATTTTATACCATAATTAATTTCATGCATTAAATAATCAAAATATTTTTCTTTATAAATTACTATATTACCCTTATTATTCTTGTTTTATCACATATTTATGGTTTTACCCCAAAATTTGAAATCTTTTACATAATTAACATTATACCCCTTAGTCTATAATCTTATTTACATAGTTATCGTCTTGTCACTTAAATTTCAATTTTTGCTATTAGGTCTTAATTTTTGATCTATGTCCCTATTTTACCACAAAGTGCTATTATTTTATCTATTTATTTATTTATATTTATTATTTTTTTCTCCTTCTTGCATTGTCATTTTAATTCATAAATTACAAAATTTGCCACATAAATTCACTTTTTGACTCATAATTATGCTTTTTGCCCTTATGATACATATTTAATTATATAATTACAATTTTACCCTTTATCTTAAGATTTTATCACTTGTTTACCGTTCTGCCACCAAACTTTACGTTTAATGCAAATTTACCATTATTATTCATAATTCGCCATATATTTATGATATTATTTCATAATTGCCATCTTATAACATAAATTTCAATTTTCCCTAGTAGTATCCAAGAGAAATCCTCGAATCGGATATATGGGACAAGGACCCTGAAGGTTCCAAATCTATTAAAGTGATCACTTGGGGGTCAAATGCTTCAACAGTGTCGAAGTGACCACTTAGAGGTCAAATGCTTTGAAAATTTTATGATGCCTCTGTATGCCTATGTAGATCACTATTAGCCTACAAATACGAGTCACTATGAGTCAGTACTGCGGTATGTGTCCTTATGGCTAGCCAATTATATCTTATACTTTTTATTTAACCCTCGCTATACTAAGGGCAAAATAACTCATTATTTCAATTCTTACTTACATTGCATGTTCTTGCACTATTTCATGCAACCATCCATAATGTTCATTTCTAAATTCATACATTATAACCCATATACATCTACTTGTCTTTTAAACACATTTCTTTAGCATTACTCGTAACATAACTCTTATTTTCCATGCATATAATCATTTGGTCAAGATATTAATGTCATCATTGAGGTTTCTTTCTTATCTTTTCTCTAATTTTTTCTTATTTATTACTAAAATTTATCCAATACATAAACATAAAATCATGATTTCATGTTTCCATACATTCGGCCCTAACATGTCCTTAGCGTACCAAGTTCTTTTTCTTACATTTAAACTTACAGTATCTACTTATATGGCCTTAATTGCACTAATTTGTCTTCAATTTACTAAATTCACATGCATTTAGCTTAATTCTCGTACTTACATAATGTGTGTTCTAATCTAGTTTAGCTATCACTTTATTAAATTTGATATGCCATTCACCTTATTTCAACTTCAATTGCATTTTCATAAGTTTAATTTCAATTATCCCAAAAATTTAGCATACACACATATACATGCATACATATAAAATATATGAAAAATGGTAGTTTTGTGTATCCACTAACCTTATTTTTCCTTTGCTCCACTTATTTCTCCTTTTGCTTTCATTTTCCTTTGATTTTCATCCTTTTTTTCAATTCTCACCATAGTAATTCAATTAATTTTTTTTTCTATTTTCATCTAAAATTTGCATGAAATATAACTCCGTAACCTATTTCTACCCAAAACTAAATAAAATTCTTAAATTACACTTGGGTAAATTCTTCCTTTCTTTATCGTCCAAATTTCTCAAAAATTCTTCACTTATTCATGCATATAGGTTGGTTAGAGGCTTGATTAGTGTGCATGAATTAGTTTTTGGGTGAAATTGGCTTGATTTTTAGGTTATAGGATGAAGAAAAATGGTAGAGGAAGAGGAGGAATGGGCTTCAGTTATGAAGGAGGAGAAGAAGGATGAAATTGTGCTGAGAGTTCTTGAAATTTTTAAACTATTCCTCCCTTTATATATACACAAATGGTTGGCCATGATTTAATCGAGTACTATTTAATCTGAAGGCCATAATCAAATCACATGTCAATCTCCTATTATGACCATATTTTTCTTGTGTAATTTTCCATGAAATATTTTCATACATATCAAAAAATATTCGTTTTTGGTGCATAAAAATTTTAGGGCGAAGACGACATCGTTTTTATAATTTTTCCTGTCCGGTGAAAATTTTATTGGTCCAATAATTCACTTTTTTTTATCTCAACTTTATTTTATTTTTTACCTTCAAAAATTCCATTGTAATAGTTACAATGATTTTCTAAGGTCAAATAAATTTTTAAAGGTCTCTGATAATTTTTTTGGCCTTTGTCAAAGTTATAGTCAACATCGATACTATTTATACCAAACCCATAACTTATTTTTATTTCTAACTTTTTTTAACTCAAATTATATCTTCAGACTCCCTACGAATTGTACTTTCTAATGGTTAAAAAAAGTCAATTTTGACACCGAATGGTACTATTCACCCGGTGTGGCACTATTCACAACTTAAAAATTACTATTCATATAATCGAGATTTTTGGGGTGTTACGGCTTAGTTTCAAGTTTTCTTTAGTTTTTCTTCTCCATTTTCATTCTATTTTCTCATATATACTCTTGAATACTTAATTTTTCGAAATTTCTTCTTGATAAAATCATTAAGCAGAGATCCAGGCATCTCAAGGTTCCTTTGTTTGATCGAGAAACACATTGAAGGTAAAGTTATAAAGCATCTTCTCTCCCTGACTTAATTTCTAGTAGGTTTAAGTTTATATATTCATTCTTAAATACTGTAAACTTAACCTTTAGTTTATTTCTAGCATTTTTATAATTTTTGCTTAGATTTATGTTGTTAAACCATTTTTAAGGGTACTTGTTATGTGGTAGAATATTATAGGTTTTATTTTTCCTTTTAATATGTCTTCTTTTTAAATCTTGCTTAAAAGTGGATTTTTAAAGTGTTTTTAAGGTTTTTATCCACTCCTTCTTTTTGTTTTCATCTAGGTTTTAAACCTATTGTGGTCAGGAGCTGTACAGAGGAGAAAAAGGAAAAAAATCACCTAGTTGAAATGACTCATTAAGTCATGGGCCAACTCGGTTCCATCTTCTTTAAGTAAGTGAGCCAATACGGTATGACCCTTGACTCAGTAGTCATGGGTCAAAACCGAGTCACACAGTCATAGGTCAAAATTTCCTTTTTAAATTTTTTTATTATTTTACGCATATTTATTTATGTATTTATTTTATGCTTTTTATTCATATTATGTGTTTTTTTAATGCTTTATATATTTATTTGTTCATTTGTTTCTTGTCATATATATATATATATATATATATATATATATATATATATATATATATATATATATATATATATATATATATATATATATATATATATATATATATATATATTGATATTTCGGTACGTACCAATGCGATAGTGTGTATCTTCGGATATAAATGTGATTACTGTACCTTTGGATACTGATGTGATACCCGTTATCCGCATCTTTGAATTGCAGGCATAACTATAATAATTCTGTTAATAAGTTAATAATGTGAATCTTATGTTATGTACTTATGGATATAAATGTGGTGTGCATGTGAAGAATTGTGTGACATGGTGAGTTTAAATGTGATTATTCTAAGATGTTATGCTCACTGAATATATGCTTATGTTGATTTTGAGGCATATGAATGATGTGTAATTCCTTATGAAATATTGTATAATGTTAATTATTAATCTGAATTGCATTTACATTCCATGAGTATGTGAACTGAATTGATGAGCACGTACATATCCAATGCATATAGATCTAGCTTGGATTCACAAGAGCGTGTATCTTCAGATATAAATGTGAAAGAGATATTTTTATGTAATAATGCGAGAAGAGGTACTTATATGTACCACAGTGATATTCAGATATCTACTTCTAAGAGAGTGGAAGCAAGGTATAGAACGTATGAAGTGTTGTGAATATAGCAATGTGAATTTAATGCATAATACGAATGGTGTGTGGTATTTTTATGGATTGAGGAAGGTATACATTATGCAGATTTGTGATTATAACTTGATGACGGTGTATATACATATGCAGATGTCGATAGTTACCTTGCCATATGTAAATATATGTGTGTGATGCCTGCAAATGGTGATGTCTGTTGGCATGCAATGAATGAATAGAAGTATACTAGAATGAGTAATATGACATGTATGAATTCAGGATATAAAGTAATGAAGTATGAATGACTTTGATAATATTGATAATTACTTGTTATGTAATTATTGATGGTTAATATGAATTGTAAATATGTATGATGATATATGATCGCTTAGATACGATAGATAATATACTATATGTATGTAATAATGCAAGGCATGTTCAAGTTTTGATGATATAATGACTGTTATGAATGAATATAGTATGTTGTTGTTCCCCACTAAGCGTTATCGCTTAGCATGGATGTTTTTATCCATGTAGGTATCCGAAGATAGCAGTTTGGAAGACAGTCCTGCATCGCCAATGGCCAACACATTAGGAACCGTTGTATAAATAGGTTATTTTATAATAGTAAAAGATGTGTATGTATAGTTGGCATGTGTAAGTGAACTAAGTTGTATTTTGTAAAGCGAAAAGTGTAGTAAGACTAAAGATGTTAGATAATGTAATGCATGGATTTTTCAGTTGCTAATTGAATGTTGCTTTTGAAAGAAATTTATTAATCTTGAACTTTGTGTGGAATACTGATTTATACACATGTGATGTGTTGTGACACTCTATAGCCATCGTAGTAAAGCTTTACAAGTGGTTAGGGGGTGTTACAGGAGTCACCACTGTGACGCGCGTCAAACCCTGGAGGCCCCGAAGACCCGCTTTTAGGGTATTCGAGAGATATTTATTGTAACACCCTGATACCCCAGTTGGAAGGATACCGGAGCACTACACACACAGATACATAAACATAGACTCAATCATGATATAAAAGCAAATACATTTAATCGAAAAGAAGCCAAATCCAAATATATATAAATATAACAAAATAAGTTTTTCAAAAGAGGTTTATAAACTTTTTACATAGCCATATACAAAAATGTAAAACCTTTAACATATACATATACAAAATTGTTCTTTTACAAAAATTACATTGCCAAAACCAAAATCCATGTACAAAACTTATGGTAATACAAAAATATAAGCAAACAACAAAAAGGAACTCCATCTATAGACTTCTAGCGGCTGACCTGCAGATATCTGACTCTAAACCGAACCTGCCACCTATATAGGAAACAACCCATGCTAAGCGATAACGCTTAGTGGGGAGGAACAAAAACAAGAGAAACATATACAAACAATATAATATATCAACCTCTACTATAATATTAGCTAAGCAGACATGCCAACAATTATAATCATATACTTGTACATTTACAACATGTGTATAATCATATAATAACACACACAATCATAAGTACATACTCATGAATATCAATACACTAGAATCATTTTATAACATATCATCTACATGTACATATATGTATAAGCATTACATATTCAACATATGCATGCTCATGAATATAAAGTAACTAGCCATCAACATCCAACTACAAATATTGCATCATATTTAGTCATATCAAGTATATAAACATGTAATGTATATCCATTTACCACATCATAGGAAACATATAATAGCCTGATTACTCACTAAACTAGTAGATACGGGCATTATTGATACTGATGGGACACAGTATCCAACCATATAGAGACATGGGTCTCAAACATCTTATAATTTTGATACTGATAGGACACAGTATCCAAGCATATAGAGACATGAGTCTTCAAACATCTTATATGACCCAAATGGAGCCGAATCAAAGACCCAAATAGGGCCCGCATATAATACGTAGCAGCTGCACTCACACCAACCATTGATAAGCACTTATCTATCCACTACAATGACTAATCAGGCTCAATAATAACAACTTATCTATGCTCTAAAACATTGCAATACTATAGAGTATAACTCAAGCATAACCACATAATTTAGGTATACATATACAGCGATAAATTCTGAAGACGCATAAATTATAACTTATAATTTAAAAAGACCATAATATAATACAAGCCTAAACAAAATCATGTACCATGTAGAAGTAAAAACCCATGTGAAGAAAAATATGAAAACCATTTTCGAAAAATAGGGCAGGCAGAAGGGTCACTGTCGTGCTCGCGACGGTAGCCAAAATACCTGAGAAAGAGAGGACTGTCACGAGTCATGCATGCTGTCATGACTCGTGACGAAGCCGCCTTGCAAGAAAGAGCTGGCACGAGTCGTGTCCTTGTGCACGACTCGTATCCTTGTGCATGACTCGTATCAGTCCCACAGAAGGAAGATGACATGAGTCGTATCATATTGCTCGACTCGTGTCCTAGTCCCACCAATCTTCACGAGTCGTGCTGGCAATCTTCATAACTCGTGAAAGGCTTCACGACTCGTGAAGATGCCAAACAATCTCGCCAAGTTGATCTAATCTTCACAAGTCATGCTGGCCATCTTCACGACTCATGAAGCCCTTCATGACTCAGAATAGATCCTTCCTGCATGCTAACGCGAGAAGCTGAACTACCTGATTCTATCACGATCGTGACAACCATCCCACTTGCGACAGTATCGTGTTTTCCAATTCTCAGCTGAAATGCAGAAACTCAGAGCTTTTAAAATCAATTCCAAACTTACCCAAAGCCATTTTCATGCAAAATCATGTAAAAACATACTTTTAATGCTCTCAAAATATGCTTATAACAATTGCAACTCAAATTGGACAATAATTTTACACAATCAAATAACATAACTGGAAATTCAACAGTTCATCAAAACCCAAAAACTCATGCTCATATTCATGATCATTCACTTCTAAAATTGACATGTGAATCATTATAACCCTAGCATTTCAAAGCATATACACTAATCTACTAAACCCATGCATTTACATGTATCAAAAACATACGATATCAACACCATCAAAACTCAACAATTGATCCGAAATGAGAAAGGTAAAAACACTCTCAAACTAAACACAACCAAAAAGCAAACTCCCAAACCTGGTTGCTGCTCAACTACTATCTTCAAGACCCAATCTTTTCCTTGCCTTTACTCTTCCTTCTCTCTTCAGATTCTCTTGGAACTATTCTTGATATCAAATATCCAGCTCAAGCTCAATGATAAACACATGCAAAGAAAACTAGAGAGCAAAAAAGGAAAAGAAGAAGAGAAAAAGGGAGGAACGGTAAGAGCAGGAAGAGGAACAAGCTTCCACAGGAAGCAAACAAGTTTTGCCTTCCCTCTCTCTTTCTTTCAAATCCTCTTTAATCTCTCACCTACCAATCCACATGTCATGCTCCTATTAGACCTCCTAGTCAATTTCCTTGACTTTCTCTTTTAATCCTCGGTAAATCTCTCATAAGTCCTTACCAATTACCTTATAGTCACTAATAAAAATTCTTTTCACTTAAACTTCAATTACTCTTCAATTAAGTCCCCAATTTATTCCCAATTCACTTGCACAAATACCAAAATACCCTTAATTATCCAATTAAACATGCAAAATCCTAATAGGCCCTAATTTGGGATGTTATATTCATAGAACTTGCAAGGAATTACAAGGACGTCTATTTTGGCACCAAGAGGTATTTCGGAGTCGCCACCCAATAAAACATTGGGAAAGGTCGTCTAGCCTCACTGAGCCTAAAACAACGCATGTGTGTTTATTTTGGGCAATCAAAGATATTTTTGAATCCTCCTTCCAATATAACACTGGAAATATTCATCTAATCTCATGAAGCCTAAGATGATGCATATACGTCTATTTTGGGCAAGCCAGAGATATTTTGGAATTCCCTTTCTAATAGAACATTAAAAAGGTTCATCCAACCTCGTGGAGCCTAAGACAATGTAACTTACTCCTATTTTGGGCAACAAGAGATATTTTGGAATTCCCCTTCCAATAAATTATTGAAAAGGTTCATCTAACCTCGTTGAGCCTAAAACCAGAGAGAGTTCGGGACTTCCCATTTATTCATACCTTGATTAAATTATAATTGAGTTTTGGATTTAAACTATCATTTCATTTTCTCATTTAGTTCAATGCAATAATTAAAGCATCAGATCAATCATATAGTGAAACCATTAAATAAATTAAGCTCAAAATAAAGTAAATTAAAATACAATAGCTTACAAAAAAACTAGGGGCAGAATACAACCCCCATCATAAATGAACAGAATGTACATAAACATAGATAAAATGGGAATATTCATTTTGGGATGGAGACATTGGACTTCGCATGCATATTTGGAGAAATGATAATATTAGTACGTTTAGATGGATAAAAAAAATACAGGACATTGGTCCTATTTTATTTAAAAAAAATCCTGCTTATTTATATAAATCTTTTGCCATCTTTACATCAGCGAGTTCAAAAATAATATTTACAACAAATAAAAATTAAATAAAATAAATGAGAGAGGAGTAGGGTAAAGGAAATAAACCCAATTGGTGACCCCGGATCATCCTAGCGGGATCCCCCTTCTCAGCACCCCGTATTGAATAAAAACAGTTAAACTCACAAAAACCAATACCTTGTTAGTAAGATAATAAAAAAAAAGATGAAAAAAGATTAATAAAAACAACAATGAATAAATAATCTGAATAATGAAAAAGGGAAATAAATTACCTTGAAATGAGTGAAAACAAAATTAAAAGAAATAAGAAATGAAATAATCAAAGAAGAAAGGGAAGGAAGGCCTAGGGACAGCCCAAACCGCGCGAGCGACAGCCGTCCCTAAGGAAATTTCATGACGGCCCGTCGCTCGCTTGAGCGATGGCTGTCGGTGGACCTTCGGCCAGTCGGTCATCCTAAACCTAGAAAAAGACAAAAAAATAATTAAAAATGCAAAATTTTCTCAAATTACTTTATATGCAATTAAATGACAATAAATCAATATAAAACAATAAAATAAATTAAAGGTCAATTCAGAATGTTTACCCTCGGAATATTATCTTTTAAAGGCGAATGTTGTGTGGTCTTTTTCCCTTGAATTCTACAAGAATCAACTAACGACATATAATTTTGATGAAATTTTCTACCTCAAAATTGTTATTTTTCAAAGTCAAATCAAGAGAAGAAAATTGATTTTTCTTGCTTGATTTTTCGTAATAATCACGAATGTTAAACGGATAGATCGAGCTAAAAAACATTTTTAGAAATTCTTCTGAGATTTTTCAGCTTTTGAAAATGTTTCTCTAACCTTTTTCTAAAAATTTTTCCAACCCCCAAAAATAAATTTTAGCCTACTATTTATAGGCTAAGATTAAAAATTCAAAAAATTTTAAAATTTAAATTTGATTTAGGAAATCAAATCAACATCTTAACAAAATCATTTCAAAACCCTTTGACTTTGAAAAATATTTAACAAAATCAAATCAAAATCATTTGATTTTGGGAAAATCTCCTAGAAAATCAATTGAAGATCTATTGATTTTGGGAAATCAAGTCAAATTGATTTGATTTTAGAAAAGATTTTGAAGATCCATCAAAATTTGCCTTGAAAACCGCCGCCAAATCGCCGACCGACGGGCATCATTCGACGTACCGGCAGGCATTAGCCGGCAGCATTGGTCACGGGGGCAACCTCATTCTTTTTAGCTGTGGAAAATGATGTGGGAGACAGGTGCGAGCGAAGGTCGTCGCTCGCGTAAGGAGCGGGCCCATCACGAGCGGGGGGCATTCCCATCATGCGCGAGCGATGGGTGTCGCTCACTCGAAGGGCAGACACCCCAAACGCAACTGACGAGCATCCCTCAAGCGCGAGTGACAAACGCCGCTCACGTGAGGGACGACCGTCGCTCAGAGTGATCTATGGGCCACTCCTTGACTGAAGGTTACCCCTCAATCAACCCAAAACCAAATTTTTCAACTAAAAAGCTCCTTTCAATGCACAGAAACTTCCCGTCACTGAAAACCTTTAATTTTGTGAACTCTAAGGGCAAAAATCTACAACCTTCGTCCGTTTGCCCGAAAATGGGTACCGATATCTTCATTGGGTAACTCTGATCTAGACTTTCTCAGGACCGGGTATCTACAATATGACTTTGAGACATATATATTATTGGCTAAGTATAATACAAGTTAGGCCCCGACTCACAAGTAGAGGTAAGAAGGAAAGTGTTATAAAGTTTTAATATTCTGCTTAACTCTATAATTTAGATTTTTCGATTTGGATTTCCTAAATGTATTTGCTCCTATAAATGTACATGCTGAAATATGCATTAAAATCTTCATAAACCTGTTAAGTTAACTATTCAGAAGAAGAAAGCACAGATTTGACACTTGAAACACTTCTTAAATGTCGGGCGTTGATGGCAGACCCGAACGGGTTAGGATTTTAGGGGGTTGGTTTTGGGCGGGTCTAGATGGGTAGAATTTTAGTTGGGTTGGGTTTGGGTCAGTTTTTGTTGGGTGGGTTGGGTGGGGTTTTTGGGTTTGGGCTAAGGTTGACAGGTCTAGATGAAAGTTTGATTTAGGGGTATTTTAATACCTTTTTATTAAAATTAGGGGCATTTTTGCTCTAAAATTAATTATAAAGACATTTTAATACCCTACAGACAACTTTAATAGTATTTTAGTACCTTTTTCATTTTGAATTAAAATACAGATGGCGCTGACGTGGCATATTTTACCACTTCAGCGCCGTTAACACTCATTTTGATGGAAATTTAACGGAGAGACATATTAGTACCGAATTTATAAGTTGAATAGCATTTTTGCTCTAAAACAATGTAAAGAACATTTTAACTCCTTTCAAACAAACGCGAGGGCAAATCAATACCTTATAAAAAAATATTATTCTTAAAATGTCCCTTCAATTGCTACATTCATCGCTAACTGATCCTTTTTATTTCGATTGCAAATGCATCTGCTATAGACGGTTGTGCTTAAAGCAGAGAGATATACACGCTTATTTTTAATTTCATCTCTCTCTCTCTTTATTTAATTATTTAATTATGATATAAGAGAGTAGGGCTATGCAAATGGTCGATTCGGTTCGAGAACGAACCGAATTGATCGAAAATTGAATTTGTTAAAATAAAAGAACCGAACCGCATTGCATACTGAACAATTTAGGACCGAAAACGAATAGACCGAATTAATTTCGGTCAATTCAGTTCGGTCCAATAGGTTCTTCGCAAGCAATTATTTCTTCAATTTCAAACCCAAGAAAACATAAATCCCAAACCCAAAATAGATATTACATTTCACGGATCTGGTTAGATGTCTTTTCTTTCTTCTCTTTGTTCTTCAAACTCAAGCAAAAAACTATCAAAAAATTAACAATCAGCAACAACAAGCATAACAAATTCATATTATCTCTCCCAGATCTGCTCACATGCTCTTCTCGGCTTCTTCTACCACCGCTTGGCTCAAAGTTTCAGCCATTCTTGTTACATCAATTTAATCACTGATGTTGGGTTGTTGCTGAATAAGAACAGAAGCCATGAGTCGTCAACAAAAGCAAATTATTAAAGAGAGAGAGAGAGAGAATGAGAGGCAGCAAGTCCAAGAGAGTTGAACATTGATCGTATAAAATAAGAGAATAAACAAAGTGATCAAACACTAGAACTATCATGTGAATGATGTAATAGATCAGATAAAAACATCAGATCATTAACTTAAGAACTAAACAGATGATCGAAAAGGATGAAAAAAGAGACCTTCAAAAGAGGGGGAAAAAGAAAACGAAAACAAAAAGGGGAAGAAGAAAGATCAAATTGATTGACTTACTTCGGTGGCGACCTGCGATGGATAAAGGCGGTGGCAACCTGCAGCGGCTAAAGGCGGTGGCGAGGGAGCACAGTGGATTTGGGAATTAGGGTGGAGATTTTTCCTTTTATGTGAAAGAGAGAACTAAGAAAAGGAGGTGAAGATTTTTCCTTATATATATATATATCAAAACGGTGTGCTTTGTTTAATTCGGTTAGTTCAGTTTTTTGGTTTTTCAATTTTAAGAACCAAACCGAACTGAATTACCTGAACTTTAATTTTGGTTCAAAATCGAAAATCGAAAAAATCGAACCAAATAGACCAAAATCCATTCGATTCAATTTTTGGTTTCGGTTCGGTTCTGCACACTCCTATAAGAGAGAAAGTTATAGGACACATAATTTACCTAATGAGCAATCTGACCGTACATGCCATGTATGTACACTTACAATACGGTACATATAGTTGGTTACAATGAAACTGCAAATGGAACGGAGGATCATATCTATTTTTTTTTAGGTTAATTAACTGTAATAGGGGATAATGTGTATTTTGGCACTATGCTATATATGTGATTTACCCTTAAACTTTTTTTTAACATGTTTTTTCCTCTAACTTAAATAAATGGTGCAATTTTACTTTTATTTTGAACGAAAAGTTGAGTTAGCTAATGGTACTAACGGCAGTAAATCATCATCAACTTTTATTCTTGTTAGTAAAATTAAAAAAAAAAGTTGATTGTGTAGTTCCACATGGCAAATATACAGAATATGTATATATATATATATTTGTTTCTCAAGAAAATGTAGGAATATCAAAAATAGGTATAAAATCCCTCAATTTTACATAATTCAAAGAAAAAAAATTGTTTTGTTTCGAGAAAATGCAAAATTTTCCATCACTTTCTCAAGAACCAAACAAAACATTTTTCAACTTTCAGCCATGATTTTGCACATTATTTCACATTTCCGTCCAAAATATGGTAAAATACACCATTTATATAAATTTGAGGGTAAAAATGCAAAAATGAAAGCTTATGGATAAAATTACTCTATTTTTATTAATTTCATCTGTAGCCATTGAATTTTATATTATAATATCGAATCAATTAAAAAAAAATATTTTAGAAAAGCACCTCAATTTTTAAAATATTTACATTAAAGTTAATATAGTCGAAAATTATAAATTTCATTCCAAAGTGCTCACATAACATGTTTTTAAATGTTTCATGACATGGTTTGCCATTTTCGCACTAAGCCAAATTTATTTTTTCAAATCAAAATGACTTAAATAGTTATATTTTAAAAATTAAAGATAAAATTGTCTTGCTCTATAGCAAGTTTGTTCTGTCTTGCAGTGTTGTAAGTCTGTGCTCTTTTTATTCTTTATTGTTTTGATTTTTTTGGTCTGGTCCTGTGGCTGGGATAGAAGGACATGAGAATGCTGATGATAATATTAACCATTTGTGTGCTAATTTGTCTCTGGAAGACGAAGCGGAAGAAGAGGGGGTTGTCGTTGCAGATGAAGATTCTGGATTCGCAAGCATCTGCATATCAATAGAGTTTAATTGGTCAGTTTCTTACTGATAAAGCAATTAATGTGGCTGCCATGAAAAACACATTTGCATCCATTTGGAGACCAGTTATGGGTATTTTTATTAAAGATATTAGTTCTAATCTATTTATCTTCCAATTTTTTCATGAACTTGACATGCAAAGAGTGATGGATGGTGCCCCTTGGACCTTTGATAACCATTTGTTAGTGTTTCAGAAACTAGAGTCTCAAGAACAACCACAGAAAGTTCCTCTCTTTTGGGCTACATTTTGGATTCAAGTCCATCGTCTCCCTCCTGGTTTTATGTCTGTCAGGGTGGCACAAATGATAGGGAATTATGTAGGTGACTTCATAGCTGCTGATCCGAATAACTTCACAGGGACCTAGAGAAATTTCATGAGGGTTCGAGTACGTATTGATTTTCGTAAGAAGTTGAAGAAGGACATGAAGCTTAAAAAGGCCGGGGGAGAGTGGGTGACAGTGGATTTCCAGTATGATCGTCTCCCATTGATCTGTTTTATTTGCGGTATTCTAGGCCATGGTGAGAAGTATTGTTTGAAGCTGTTCAAAAATCCAATTGGCTCTGTGGAAAAAAACTATAATAGCAGTATTCGAGTAAGAAATCGACGTTCTCAACTATCAATGGGGGAAAGGTGGCTTCACTATACACCTCCCGTACATGTCTAGGCATCGAAAACTGCTAACGTTGATAAAGAACCGGTGGTACACCAGGCTGAGGATGATAACTGCCATCAGCAAAGCTTTGAACGTAGCAAAGAAACAGTTACTGATGAAACCAACTATGAGAAAGTGGAGCCTATTTGTCAGGAGATGGGTAATGGAAAGTGTGAACGACGTGCCTTGGTGGTTGGGGCTACCTCTAGTTATAGACTGGATGATGAAGGAAATGTCGTTTCGGAGTTAAAGAGGCATCGTATGGATGAGGTAACAGTTATGGACTCAGATAATGGGCCTTTTGATGTTAATTTTTCCATTGAAGCTATTGATCCAAAAAACTTGAGATTGGCGGGTCCTGGTCACTAGGCCTGCCAGGAATTATGAGTTGCCTTAGTTGGAATTGTCGTGGGCTAGGCAACCCGCGCACAGTTCGGGTCCTGCATGACCATGTGAGTAGTAGAAAGCCCCAGTTTATTCTCTTAATTGAAACTTTATGTACTTCTGTTAAACTTAGTAGTATTAAATCTATGTTAGGCTACGAGGGTTGTTTTAGTGTGGATTGCATTGGGCATAGTGGTGGCCTGACTCTTTTATGGAAGGAAAAAAACTCTACAAGGTTACTTGGTTTCTCCAGACAGCATATTGATATTATGGTGTGTCTTAACAATAGTGAAAGACCGGCTTTTATGGTATGCCAAACCGCTCTCATAGACATGAATCTTGGCAGCTATTGCGGTCTTTATCTTCTAGTTCTACCCTCCCTTGGTGTATCATCGGGGATTTTAATGACATTATCTGTTCCAAGGAGAAGAGGGGTGGGAGTTTACAACCCAGGCGATTAATGGAAGGCTTTCGTGATGCTATTTATGACAACAATTTGTTGGACCTGGGAATAGAAGGATACAATTTTACTTGGTTCAGTAAAAATGGGACTTTCTCTTGTGTTGAGGAGTGCTTTGACCGAGCTATGGCATCACCCTCTTGGCTGGATCTATTCTTGATGTTCAAGGTGATCAATTTAGATATAACTACATCTGATCATACTCCTATTCTTTTGGATTTCGATTCTTCACTCAAACGGTGTAGAGTGCTCCGATTCCGTTTTGAAATGCTTGGGCTATGGAGAGAGATTTCTTATCGATTGTTGCTGGAGCAGTGGTGCTACTTGCTCCATTTTTTCTAAAATTCAAGCTTGTAGTGAGGCTCTTTCCGCTTGGGGAAAGTTAGTTACTGGTGATTTTAAAGGTAAATTGAAAGATCTTTGACTCATTATGGCTCGTGCCAAGTATAGGTTTGGAA
Organism: Excoecaria cochinchinensis; assembly: GCA_947683425.1. Taxonomy (NCBI): domain Eukaryota; kingdom Viridiplantae; phylum Streptophyta; class Magnoliopsida; order Malpighiales; family Euphorbiaceae; genus Excoecaria; species Excoecaria cochinchinensis. The sequence goes on along the minus strand of CANTUQ010000146.1, from coordinate 8,621,307 downwards.
CGATTCATTGTCCTGAATTTCAAGATGCTCACTCTCGCTACAATGAGATCCTTCGCTAGCAAGAGGAGTATTGGAAACAAAGGGCAAAGCTTTTCTGGTTAAAAGGGGGGGATTCTAATTCTAAATATTTCCATGCAGTTTCCTCAAAGCGTAAAAGGAAGAACCAAATTACTCAATTGAAAGATCCTGCTGGCAATGTGTGTAACTGGAATTCTGGATTGGTTGATGTCATTAAAAATTATTTCCAAGATATCTTCAAAGCTACTTCTTGTAGTACTGGGCTGATAAGTAATAGCATTGAGTGTCGTGTGTCTGATTACCAAAATCAATTTCTATTGAATGATTTTACACCCGAGGATGTCAAAGATGCTCTATTTAGTATGCACCCTGATAAAGCCCCAGGGATTGATGGCTTTATTCCGGGGTTCTACCAGAAATGCTGGAGTGTAGTTGGGACGGATGTTGTGCGTGAGTGTTTGGATATTGTTCGTGCTTGTAAACTACCAGAGGGACTTAATGATATTGTTATCACGTTGGTTCCTAAGAAGAAAAGTGTGGAGTCTATGGTGGATGTGAGACCCATTGCACTTTGCAATGTGCTTTACAAGATTGTAGCTAAAATGTTGGCAAACCGACTTAAATTCATTCTGCCTTCTATAGTCTCGGAATCTCAAAGTGCGTTCATTCCAAATAGACTTATAACAGATAATGTAGTAGTCGCTTTTGAATTCATGCACTTTCTAAAACGAAAATCTCAAGGGAGCAAAGGTGTTGCGGCTCTCAAATTGGAATGGCATTATATCTCTAATGTATTGCGGGCTCTGGGGTTTCATGGCAAATGGATCTCCCTAATGCAGATGTGTTTTAACTCTGTCCAATACTTTGTGAATTGTGATAACAGATTGATTGGTCCAATCAAAGCTACACGAGGGCTTCGACAAGGAGATCCATTGTCCCCCTATTTGTTTATCTTGGGTGCTGAAGCTTTGTCTGCTTTCATCCGAAGTCATGAAGATGCTCAGCTCATAACGGGTTGTCGTGTTGCTCATGGTGCACCCTCAATTAGTCATCTCTTTTTTGCGGATGACAGCTATATATTCTTCAAGGCATCCTTGACAGAGGCTGAAGTTGTCAAGAGTATGTTAAGTATTTATGCAGCAAATTCGGGGCAGCTTATCAACTACAGTAAATCTTCACTGAAATTCAATACTAATACTCCTGAAGTTGTAAGACAAGAGGTGCGTTCATCTCTTTCGATTTCTCCTGCTTTGGATCATGAAGCTTATCTTGGCCTCCCTTCTCTTATTGGCCGCAACAAGAAGCAAGTTTTTTCTTTTATTGAGCACAAAGTCTGGAAGAGGTTGCAGGGGTGGAACCGGGTGTTTCTTTCAAGTGCGGAAAAAGAAATGTTGCTTAAGACAGTTGTCCAAGCCATCCAAAATTATGCAATGAGTGTTTTCCTTCTTCCATTGGGTTTGTACCAAAAGTTAGGGAGACTTTTTAACAGATTTTGGTGGGGTTCTAATAAAGCTAATACCCATGGAATTCATTGGATGTCTTGGGAGTGTTTGTGTTGGCCCAAGAAGTATGGTGGGTTGTGTAACACCCCGAAATGTACCCTAGAAGGATTTGTATATTTTCGGGGATTTTGATGATCGAAATCGTGTGATGTGATGGTCAGAGTGATTAAGAAGTAGGAAAAGATATGATCAGAATTAAGAAAAAGGGAGCTAAGGGTATTTTGGTCATTTTGCAAATATGGATTTCATTGAATCGAATAAATAATTACGAGGGCTAATTTATGAAAATGGAGTAATATTAGACATAATATATGTGAAGTGTGATGTCAGGTGTGCCGAAAGGACGAATTCGATATTAGTGCAAAAGTTTCGGCAAGTGCGGCTAATTCTGAAAATTGAAAGGTATTAAGTTAGGACTTAATTGAAGGGAGTAAGGTGGTAATTGTGGGCCAATGTAAAATTATATTTATGTATTATGTTAAGGAAGGATTAAAAAGGAGTTAAGGGACCAAAAAGGAGAATTGTCATAAAAAAATCTAGTGAGGGCCAATAGGAAAAGGATATGTGGCATTTGAGATAGGCTTGACTTAATTAAGGTGAGAGAAGTGTGACAGAGAGAGAGAGAGAGAGAGCAGATTTTCTGCTCATCCCCTTTCCTCCCTCACGTTGCTTTCCTTTCTCTTCTTCTCTTCATCTTCTTCTTCTTCTCACGCCATACTCCCTCTCTCTCTTTGCAAGCCCTAAGTTATGTATGATGGGAAGTGCAGCTCAAGTATTTTAATGAGAGATTTGGGATGAAAGGGTAATTCATGAATCCTAATCTCTGAAATTCCCTCTTTGTTCAATTAAAAACATTGAGTAATATTCTATGTTTTGATGAGGAAATTGGAGTAACAAAACTGAAGAAAGAGTATGGGAGCAAGAAGAGCAACCATTAAAGCTAATGGAGCAAAGGAGTTTGAGATTTGAGAAATTTATATGTTTTAATGTGAATTTTTATTTATTGATTGTGTGTGGTTGAGTTTCTGTCTTGAAGAGTATTTAGCTTAAATCTTGATGGGTTGTATTGATGTGGTTGTGTGGTTTGGCTTAGATTTGGAGAATCTGAATTTTCTGGGGAAACTCTGTCTAGATTTCCTTGGACCTTTAGTGCTTGTTTTAGCTACAAGTCCGGTTATAGATGTCCAAATGGTATGAGACCAGTTCCATTTCAAATCTAATTCATATACCTAAAATTTTCTCTGAAGGATCGGAATCTCATTCTGGCTCTAAGATCCTTAAAATTGGTAAAAACCGGGGTGTCTATGTTTAGATGGGTTCACGGGAGCAGTGTAGATTGTGTAGCTTATATGTACAGTTATAGATGTCCAATTGATCTGAAATTGGTGGCATTTGAAAGCTAACATCCTAAGTAACATTTGTTAAGAAGGATGTTTTGGTTAAAAATGAGGTTTAGTGGGTCGTTTAAGCGATACAAAGTCGAATACAGAAAACTGTCTCGTAAGTCTATTTTCGTAGGGCAATTGGGGAAGCTCTCTATCGCGAGCGCGATAGAACCTGATTGTGGAAGGTTTTTCCTTTCATTTTGAGCCTCATAGTTGGTAAGAACCCTTGCCCCTCTTTCCTATTCTTTAAGATGTGTAATTTGTCATGTTTCTCATCCCGAAACACGCTCGAACTTTCTCGGAACCTTTCAAGACATATTCATCATATGCTTAAAGTTTGGAAATGAGCACATAAATGGATATCACTTAGGAATACAATTGTCTAAGGTTATAAATAAGAATATTGACCTCGTTGTTGAGAGGTTTAATGAATCAAACACTTCCGAGTATGTTCTCTATAAACCTAATTTATATTATGTTAGGCAATTTGAAGTGGAATTCCATAACTTGCATTTTGAGCTAATAGGATTTTGGGGTTTGGATTCCCAACCCTTTGGAATACATAGGAGGTTTAGAACACTCTTTCAAGTTCAAACCAAAGCTTAGAAGCTTAATCGGATATGAAGGAGAGTGTATCAATTGAACCTTGCTAGTGTTTTGGTAATTGTTAAGAGTAATTGTGGCACGTTTGTGTAAGACCTACAAAAGTCTGTGAGTCTTTAATGATTCAAAACTTGAGGAGATTTATTTATAGTTTAGAATTTGTATGAGATGTTAAGAATGAAGTAAGTGATGGAATTAAGTGTGTCGTAAACCAAAATTGAAATGAACCTTTCGTATCTCAAACGATTTTTAATTTGATTATTTAACGACGGAATGATTCATAATCAATTGAGTGGTTGGGATACTTGTGTTGGAATCCTTGGGTTCTATATACGAATTTAGGGAAAATAATGTTCAAGAAAATTAGTTATGGACATGACAAAAGGAAGTATGTTTCTATGTGAAGTGTATGCAAGTGAGAGATGAAAGGAGGGTGATGCTTAGCTCTGTCGCGAGCGCGAAAGAGGTCATCTGGTTTTATCACGGTCGCAACTTAGTTCGCGAGCGCAATTCTTAGTGTATGGTTTGGCTCTGTCGCAAGCGCGACATAGGCCATTTAACTTTCTGTCGCGACCGCGACAAGGGTCGCGAGCACGACTCTTTTCTGTGCCATGAATAGATGATTGAGTAAGCTATTTGACATGAGTTTTGGCTTGTGGTTTACATGTGATATAGTGTATAATTTAAGATATGCTATACCATGCAAGTTATAGTTGTAATAATTTGTGGAGCATGTATTAAAATTAAATGTGATTATAGTTAAAGGTTATGAATTGTTATATTTTATATGAACAATTTATGTATCGGATTATTATGCAATTATAATAAAAGTATGTACTTTTGCAAAAGATTTTATATTATGGCATGAGCATTTCTAAAGGAAACAGGTATGTGTTAGCCTGCGCTAGTCGAGTCGTGGATAGTTAGGCATGCCTAATAGAGTTACTGTTGCTGCAGCTACTGAATGATTTGGACCCTGATCAGGTCCTCTGACTGGATCTTCGTGATCCCTTTATACCGAATCTATGCGAAAATGTTTTTGGAACAAAATTAAAAGATTGTTTTGATACCCTCGGGTATTTATGTGTTATGAGAATAGTGTTAATACCTTCGGGTATCTATGTGTTACTCGTTATCCACCCCTTTAACTTAGTAGGCATTAAACGAACATAATTATGTGAATTGAACAATAAGTGTGAATTGATAAAGACATGTGAAGATTTGTGTGAGATTATGCACTCAATGAGAATGTGATCACATTGTACACTGTGACTTATATATATATATGGCATGAGTTTGCGCTTCGCGCACCTATGTGTTTGGATTCTGTTGGATCCTTATGCGAGAATGTGGTACCGTCTTTGAAAGTTTACATGATCTAGCTTTGGTTATTTCCTTTTGAAATATTAACATGAGTTAATGTCATGAAGGTAATGCAACAATTTTAAATAATTGATTAAATGAAAGTAACTATATGTATAGTATGCATCTATATACTAGAACATGAAGTTAGATTATTAGCAACTATTCATGACTCTTTGATGTGTGAGAATTATTGTAGTTTGAGAACTGTTTATAGGCTGAATACAATGATATGTGTGACTTAAGACATATGAATAATAAGACATGAAAGGCATGTATTGATTAAGATTGTTACCCTGTTTTACCTTATAAATGATTATGATTAAAATATTCTGTTTATGATCAATTTTATGTATTTATTAAATGATTTGATTTTGGATATTTATTGTATGTGGTGACTAACGGCCATTGTGAATGGTCGTCCATACTATGTGCTTTTCCCACTAAGCTTTATGCTTAGCATGGGTGTGTATCCATGCAGGTTTGAAGTTAGTCGTGTCGCCGAGGACAATCCGCAGCAGTCTGGCCAACAAGTCCGTAGTAGTATTTATTATTTAGAGGTTTTAGATAATTGTTGTAATGTAATTCTTTATTAGTATTGTATTAAGTGTTTGGGATGTAATAAAATGTGAATGAGGAGTGTATTTCCAAGTATATGAATGTCTTTTGTAATATGCGAATGTCTATGTTTGAAAAAAAAAATTATATAGTTTTGCTTGTATTATGGTGTCCTGCGTGTTATCGTAGCGTAGCATTACTCACTCATCGTAGCGTACTGCCTATGTTAACATACAGTATGCTATACGTGGGTAAGGGGTGTTACAGGTTGGGTTTTAGGGCTCTACACGACTTTAACCTTGCTTTACTGGGCAAGCAATGTTGGCGGCTATTGTCTGATGATAATTCTTTGATGGCTAGAGTTTTGAAAGCAAGGTATTATCCTACTGATACTTTTCTTAATGCGAGACTGGGGGCAAATCTGAGTTTCATTTGGAGAGGGTTTCTTGCAGCTCAATCTGTGGTCTGTAAAGGTAGTAAGCTTCGTGTGGGTAGTGGATATTCAATCTCGGTTTCTAAGGATCCCTGGCTGCCAGATGTGGATAACCCAAAGGTGACTACGCATATTAACTCCCTTCTTGATTCTCTATTTGTTTCGGATCTGATTAAGCATGAGAATAAGTGTTGGAATTATGAGTTTATTAACTTTGTTTTCAATGATAGGGACAAGAATTTGATTTTCAGTATTCCCCTTAGTTGGTCCCGTTGTGCTGATAGTTGGCAGTGGGTATTGGAAAACTCTGGTTCGTATTCGGTTAAATCAGCTTATAGGTTGATTCATCAGGCCCCTTCTAATTTTTCTGGCCATTTGGATTAAATCTGTTGGGTAAAGTTCTGGAAGTTGCTTGTGCCTCCTAAGATGAAAAACCTCCTATGGCGTGTGGTGCATGGGGTTATTCCTGTTTGTGAAATGCTTGTGAGAAAAGAAGTAGAGATTTCAACGGTTTGCCCTTTATGTGGGTCTGCGAACGAATCTATCTTTCATCTATTTGTAGTTTGTCCCTTTGCAAGAGAGGTTTGGCTTAAATCTGAAGTGGGTTTGCAGATAGGACACTTTGATGACTTTACTTTGTGGTTTGATTTTGCCATTAAAAAGTTCCCTTCTACCATTTGTGCTCATGTTGTTTCTATTATTTGGGGTATTTGGAAGGCTCGGAATGATCTCATTTGGAAGGGGTCCTCTCCATCTCCTACATATGTCATCGGTTTGGCTGGTAGTATGGTAGATGCTTGGTTAGTTGCCAATAAGAGTGAGCCTTCTAATAATCACACGATAAATCAAGTACTTTTGAAGATGGATAGTCACCACCTCCTGCTGGAACTTTGAAGGTTAATTCTGATGGAGCCATCTTTCCTCATCTCAACAGGACAAGTATGGCTTTCATTATGCGTGACTCCATGGGGTCCTTTATTGCAGCTGGCCATAGATCTTTCCCTGGTATTTTGGAGCCTCAAGTTGCTGAAACTGTTGGTATAAGGGAAGTTTTGAGTTGGCTCAAGAGTAGAAGTTTAAGTTCTGTTATCATTGAGTCAGATTGCTTACTTGTTGTTAATGCTCTTAAGAATAGGGTTATTTCCAATTCTGAATTTGATTTAGTAATTAAGGATTGTCTTGTTTTAGCTCATGTAAACCAGTCTTTTGGTTTTGTTAGGAAGTCGGCGAATCGTTGCGCTCATCTGTTGGTGCATGCCTCCGATTCAGTGTCTGTTGTGGTTTGGGACTTGATTCCCCTGTTTGCTTGACTTCAGCTTTTCAGGCTGATGTCTCTTTTTCTTAATCTCCTTTAGTTTCGAAAAAAAAAATTAAAGATAGTTTTGTAAAATAATTTTTTTAATTGATCGAACTATCATTACGGACAAAATTAACCCATGTGTAAGACCCCGTTGAAACTTTCACAATTACTTTCAATAGCATAATTTCAGCTGAATTGGAATTAACCGGAAAAAGAAAAAAAATGAAAGATGAAATCCCGCTGGCCACCGCAATGAGAAACACGAAAAGGTTTCACAGTAAATGAAATGCTTCTAGCAGTACAGTAGCAAATTGGATTAAACTCACAATTTCAGCTAATCTAATTGTATTTTTTGAAATGGTGGCTATCAAAGAATATTGACAATACAGCTGCTTCTGCAACTCACTCACCCCCAAGTGTGCCTCTGCATGAGTAAAATCTTGAGATTTTGAAAATATAATCTTGGAAGCAGACGCCAATTAAGTCAAGACAACTAAAGGTGATCATGTATCTGAAAGAATAGCATAACTTGAAAACCTGAACCAGTATGTCCGTATTTCATAGAACATCCCGTTGACCGAAGCTAGACACCTATTCATAGACAAAAATTCAAACTCGTTGGCCGAACCTAGGCACCTTTTCATGATGTCTACAATATATAGCATGAATTTGCAGCAGATCGTAAGCAGAAGTTAAATACAGTTAAGTGTAGACTTGATTTTTTTTTTCAAGCAGTTAACGCATCACATCAATCATTCCACGACATAATTTGGAGCCACTGCTAATATCCTGTTATCTCTAGAAAACGACTGCCTTGCACCTTCTCCCATTGCTTCTGGTTGCCTCCCATCATCTACAACTATCAAGTAACCTTCCCTGCGAATCAAACTCTGGTACCAAAACATGTGTCAAACCCAACAATATAACCCGATACCAAATTATTGACAGAAATCTAGTTTTTATTTTTTTATTTTTTTTTCTTGTATTAATTTATACTCTTTACCTCTATAATGGCTTTGATTCTTATAGCTTCATTCTTTGCTTCCTCCACAGAATTGTAGCTATTTTTCTGATTCTGCTGATCTATATACCATCTTATTAACTCCCCCTGTCTCATTCCAGCCAGTCCACTCCCTAAAAATGATAAAATTTCCAGCATAACAAATTTAGCTATACACATAATTGAATATGTAAAAGAAACAATAGGATATGGCCGAGTGCTTCCACATTTTCCATGGATCATTGCCTACTGCATCCAGAGCTTAAACTACATGTGCACCGTTATCATTATTATTATTACTAATGAACTATTCTGACGTGCTGTTCTTAGCAAAATAACTATACCTCGGGAATAATTACAAGCATGCTATAAAAAGAAATGGTTTCAATTTACCATCTCGCAATACAGCTTCTTCATGCTGCCTAAGATGCATGACCAAAGCTTGAGTAACCCTCTGAAAGTATTCTTCACTTATCACAAGTTTTTTTCCCGGTCGGCTTGCTGACGCTCCTTGACCTGCCACAAATTCAGCCTAATTTGAGTAAAAATGTCCAAAGAAGCAAAGAACAGACAACACTGGTTGCAAGAATCCCACTAGTATTTCCAGATGGTGGAGAAGAGGAAGTGTTATTAGGTTGAACGTCACCTTGACCAACACCATCATTTCCATCATCACTACCATCACGATTTGCTTCTTGAAATTCTGATAGATCAATCTCACTGGATTCCACACTGAACGAGGCAAAAAAATCATATCAGAATCATCAAATCTTGACATGTACATATAAACACGCAGGCGTATACATGTCTATGTTGAGGGTGGATTATTAATACCTGATAACAGATGTTTTAAGCAATATCACTGCTAAACGAACATGGCGTGGTTGTACCTGAAGAAAAGTAATTTTGTAAGTCTGGAACTGCCAGCAATGATTTTAGCAGGTATGTAAATTCAAATTAAAAACCTGGTTTTCTAAATGACTCCGAGCAATGGCTTCAGACAGTCTGATTAATGCCTCAAGCTGTCTAACTGTCATGCGATAAGCAACTCTACTTCCAGGAGTTGTATCGCCTTTCCGGAGAGTAACATAAGAGTCCACTAGCAGTTTTCTTGCTTCGGAATTGAGCTGAATGAATCAGCCCAGACAAAATAAGTTGTGGAACAGGAACATAAAATCTTCTGCCAAAAACAAAAAATTACATGAAAAGTTGGACAAGCCAACCTTTGGTTTCAAAGTTTTTGCATATGCAATGTATCGCTTTAGTTGAGCAGTTGTGAATACAGGAGCAAGTGCATCTTCATGCTTCTGATGAACTCTTACAATGTGATGAGCGATGTGGTAATCAACTTGATCATCTGGATCATCCACCATTATGTATACCAGATCAAACCTTGAAAGAATTGCAGGAGGAAGAGCCACATTATACTGAAAAAAAATGCATCGAAGTGCTTAGTTGGGATTACAAATAAAAATAAACAGAAAGTACACAACAATGAAATAAAAAAACTACCATAGTAGTAACAACAAAAAAGCAAATCCTTAGTAAACTAGCAACAAGGCTTTAAAATCAGTTGACATTCTTGCCTTGAGTGGTTTAGACTTATCATAGCGTCCTCCTGCAGGATTAGCTGCAGCTAAGATTGATGTTCGAGCATTAAGTGTTGCCTGTATCCCTGCTTTTGTGATGCTAATTGTCTGCTGTTCCATGGCTTCATGAATTGCGACCTTCAAATTCATTAATATTCATATGAGAAATCATTATACCACCCCAATGTCAGAATAAAAAAATAAGAAATACCTGGTCTTTGATGTCCATCTTGTCAAATTCATCAATGCAACAAATGCCATTGTCAGCAAGCATCAGGGCACCAGCCTGCGGAGTCAAAAAAGTAAAGATAAATAACAAAAGAGTTGATTCATTATGATACAGAAAATGGAAGCACGGATTGTATCATGCTGGCTAGACAAAATACGCTAGCACACAGAAACATGGGAAAGCATATTTCATTATATAGTTTCAATTTCTTTCAGACTTTCATGCTAGGTTTTCACTAATCATCTGAGTTTACAACCAAAGCCCTTATACTGACATTGGAATGTATGATACACTAAACAGCTTTTAAATTTGTCCTTTATTTTTTCATGTTCCACAAAGTAATCTTTGGAGACACCACCTACCCAACTACTTGTGATGTTAGCGTGTCAAAGCCTGGAACTTCCTTGATTACAAGCTAGTGTATTGGATAATTTTATTTTAAGGTTAACGGCAAGGCCATGCCATCCGTAATCCAATACAATAGCATTCTCAAAATTTAGCTGGGCCTCTTTGCATATTAACCCATGATATTTAATTGTAAAATTCTGCATATATTTTTTGGCTGGTTTAATAATTAGGTGATCGCATATTGGCACAAGACTAATGTATTTCTCTAAATAAGAAGACAATGATAGTTGGTGATAAGAAAATGTTGTGGTGGTGCCAGAACTGGTGGAACTAGACAACGTTCAGCAATTGCAAGAAAGCTCAAAGGACATAAACCGAAAGCTACCTCGATACAGAATTCCCCAGTTTCTGGTTCTTTGGCAACTGTTGCAGTCAGTCCAGCAGCAGATGAGGATTTGCCAGATGTGTAGACAGATCTAGGGACTATACCAGAGGTGTATCTGGGAAAGACAGACCCGGATAAACAAGTTAGTCATCATGAACAAAATAAAGCTGAAGAACAAAACACAGAAATTTGATGCGCAATATACTTGAGAAATTGAGACTTCGCACAGCTGGGATCTCCAACTATACAAACATTGATGTCGCCTCTAAGATTAATACCCTCGTGAGTGTATTTGTGGACACCACCCAAGAGCATAAGAAGGATTGCTCGCTTGATATCTTGGTGACCAAAAACAGTTGGAGCTATGCTATCAACCAACTTATTGAAGAAATCAGGAGTGTTTCTCATTTTCTGAATTTCATCCACCTCCTCTACCTGCCCAGTTAAATGTAGTAAGAGTTTTAGAGTTTTAGTGTTTCCCCTTTAATATTATGAAGAACTACTTGACTAAAGGTATGATAAACGACAGATATTATCATAGTTTATCCATGAAATGAGGAATAAACAATTTTCTCAAATGAATATACATGATGAGGACTACCATGTGATAAAAAGAACATATACTTAATAACAAGAACAGGACATGATGAACATACAGTGAATTGTTGGTTGTCATCTTCATCAACATCCTTCTTTCTATTCCTGATGTCAGTGTCCCTTCTACCATCAGAAACCTAATAAGAGAATCATTTGTGAAACACTGAAAATTATGGGAGACATCATCATTGCAGCTACCCCAGAGTTGGGCCTATACTCCAGTTATAAACCAACCTGCACTGAATTTGCAATAAATGCAAGGCGATAGGAGAGGTCTCTCACTCCCAATGCTCGAAGACCCCTCACACCATCTTGCCCAACAGCAGAATTCTTGCGCTGTGAAGCTTCACGACGGCATTCTGCTCTCTCTCCTGGAGATGCCAATGCCAATATGTCAGGTATTACTACCACGGTACCTGTAAAAATGACCCTGTGGCACACACAAATTGAACCAGCATGAGGAGTGAAATCCACCTATTACTAAATAGAACAAAAGCATAACAGAAAAACAAATTGATAGACTCAAAGTGGATCAAGGGAGAAGACATTGTCATACGTATCACCAGCTCTAGCCTGTTCCACAATATCATGGCGAAGGATAACATCCAAGGATCTGGGAATGGAGCCTGCAGGAATCTCTTTGGAGGTTTCCTGCATTCTGACCCTCTGCCAATCTGCAAATTTGCTCTCTTGTCTAAGCAATGCCCATTTTGTTCGGTTGTTACATGTTGCATTCACACAAATAGTAGGCTGCAAACTCAATTGCAGTGGCATATTAAAAATTTGGCAAGAAAGGAACGTATAGTGAAGATAAAAGATTAAAGTTATCTAGAAATCTACCTCAGTGTATTTGAACTGCTGTTCAACATTCTTGATTACACCGCCACATTCCAGGCATCTGAAAGTTCCTTGTAGAAGCTCTGGCCTTACCTCACTTGTGCGGGTGACAACCCCTGTCACTGATACAAGTTTGCCAATTTCTGCTGTAGTCAGCTCTCTTAACCTGCAAATGGTGATTTCCAGTAAATCCAAAATATTACACAGCAATTCACAGGAGTTGAATCGAAGTCCCATTTCAAGCTTGGGTGTTAACGACTTGTCCTAGCAACAAAATTAATACTAGTATACTTTTAGGGCAATGAATAACCAAGAACGAAAATCAAAGAAGAAATGACTAGGACAAGAATAAAAAATTGAACACCAAGAAAATTTTGTAAGAGAAAATTCCGCTAAATGTTAATAATTGGGAAAATTGAAAAAAGAAATTACAAAAGAACTACTACACATCGAAGGATAAGTTGTTACCGCTTAGCAAAGGGAATATTGAAGAAGGCCAGATTAATATCCTTATTAGGGTTATCATCTGAAATGAATGTGGGCTTCAGCTCCATCACAAACCTCTTGCAGGCGTTCTTCAGGTATGGCTCAAACCTAAAATTAAAATGAAAGTGAAATGACTAAATGATTAGGGTTAAAAAGGATAAAATTTGAAGAGGAAATAGAATACATACCTCAGATACTCATCTGCAATGGCTTTCTGGAGCAAATCATTATAACGCATAACGTGATAGAAATCTATGAACATAGTAGAAGATTCATTGGCTCTCATTACTTCAATTTCAGCCTCATAGTAGGCTTCTCCCATATTATTTTGTCCATCCAATCTAAAGCTGATCCAAAAATCGAATAGAACAGGTTGCACCATTAATTTTTACTTCAAGAATCTATATTCGTAGAATTCAATAGATATATAGATTTATGAAGGGAGAATCAGAAAAAGAAAATAAAAAATAACAGCAACAGCAGCAGCAAGAAAAGAACATAAGATCAAAATAACCTCTTGAGAAAGTCGAGGAAAATGTTCTCGACCCGCTCTGCCTTCACGTCTGCGACGTACCCACCAAATGCGTCCATTTGATTATCTTTTTCTTCTCGAATACAAGTTTAGTTGTAAGTAAATCGAAACGTAATTGATTCAACAATGGAATGGAAGGAAATGACTGTTTAGGCTCCTCCTTCTGGCGGGAAAATGATCAGCAGTTTCCCGCCAAATTGTGCATAAAGTGGTGTGGGCCCACTCTATTGAGCTGTTTTTCTCTGCTTTTTTTAAAAAAATAAAAAAAAATTGAGAGTATGCACCAAATATAAAGGCACACGTTAGATAAAAATATCACGAGTTTACTGTGAGAGTTAATTTTATAATAGTCGCTTAATTTTATCATAATTAATATTTTGATTATTATATTTCAAATAGTAATAATAAAATAATTTAAATTCTATTTTATAATAACAAAATTAAAAATAATGAATAATTGAATTTTCAATTATTGACATGTGTAAAAATCGTTGAATAAATAGGTAATTGATCAACTATTCGATCAAATAAAAGCAAAAGAAAATAAAACGAAATCTAATTTGTCCCGTACAAAAAAAATAGTATTTAATTTTATTAAATCAATAATTTTTATATGTACTGATAATCAAAAAATCAATTATACCATATTTTTAAATTTATTATTATAAAATAGTATTTGAATTATTTTATTCTTAATAAATTGCATGTCAAAAAATTCATTATTTTTAAACTCGAGTTGAATCGATTTGTCGAACTGTGAATCCAAAGAAAATTTGAGTTTTTTTCAAAAAAAAATTTAACAACCCTAAATTGATAAATCCCTAATTTATGTTTTCTTGCTATGCTTTCTTTATCACGCAGCTCTCTTCTCTTCTTCGCGCAGTTCTCTTCTTCTTTATTCCATTCACGTTTCCTTCGCTCAACGCCGGCTCCTTCTTGATTGGCCACCGATCAAGTGTCCGACCAAGAAACAACATTTGAGAGACCATTGTTGAATGGGGTAGCATATACATAGAGAGTTGTAGATTCAAAGGAGGAGGAGTTTGAGGGGCAACATGAATGGACAATAAAGACGATAGAGATGGAGCCTTCACCTATGAGAGATGAGTATGCATCGCTTATATTTTCTCAGGAAACTTGACTTGCTCTTAGAAACGGGTAAAAAAGGGAGTCAAGTTCAAACAAAATCAACTAGCTCTCCTACTGTTCGTGTTTGAATCTTTTTTCTGTAATTCCTTTTTCATAGATGTGGTTCTTTCTTTATTTTTCTCTTTTATAAACAATTACCTCTTTTAATTAAGTTGTGCGACCTTTTCTTACATTTTCTGTGATAAAAAATCTGAGTCTAATAAATGGTTTCTTGCAAATTATCCAGGTATGTGTGGCTAGGTAGATGGAACGTCCTTGAGGCTGCTGTGATGACCCTTTTGACCATTTTATTAAGTAGTACTAGTCGCTCTTGCTTTATGCATTTAATGCTTAAGACCAAGTTAATAAAATGATATTAATTAGGTTACGTGTGGTATGATTTAATGTAACGTAATATAATTAGAAATGTAATGGATTAAAAAATATAATGTAATATAATATAATTATGATTATATTACTATATTTTGTTGAATTAGTAATGCAGTGTAAATATTAATACATTGTTATATTTAGTTAGATTATATTCATGTATTGAAATATAATTTCACATAAAAATATGTTATTAATTATAGAAAAATATTTCTTAGGCTACATGAATATTTTCGAATTAATCAGACACCGTTTTTTGATTTGGTATATTTTTATCGGTCTGATAATTCATTTTTCTGTATTACCGTAAAATTAATTTTTTATTACCAAATAATTATCCATATTAGTTAGAGTGAGTTCCCATGATCAAATAATTTTTCACAGATCACTGGGTTCGGTCAAACCTATATTACTATTTAAATTAAACCGTAATTTATTTTTATTTTTGATTTTTAAGAAACTATTTGACCTCAAATTTATCTCAAATTTTATTTTTCCACTCGTCACAAATAGTATTTTCCAATAGTCACATAAATAAAATTTTGCCCTCGGTGGTACTATTCATTTTGGGTGATACTATTCATATCAGGGAAAATATTATTCATGATTTATCGAGTTTTAGGCCATTACAGTAACGGTAACAGCAGCAGAGACAATGGCTTTGATGGTTTGATTTGGATATGAAGATAAATAATATTAAATGTCTTAATAATATGCTATGTTGGAATCATGTATATTGGTAGAATCATTGAACATTTCGAATAATTTGACATGATATAAATTGAGTTGTCTATATTGTTTTGATAAACCATTAAATCCATCCATTAAAGCAAATGCTTTTATGAACTCTTTTCTCTCTTCATCTACTACCAATTATTGGTTCATTTTCCATTTTTTTTTTCAATAAACTCAATGACCACTAAAGGGGTGATAGACAGTAACATGCATAAGCGAGCATCCAAGCGAGTTTACTGTGATATCCGGTTGACAAGAGAGATGAATTATGCAATTGTCAATAATGAAAATTCCAAAAGAAATTATAGATTGCACATGCATCTAAGAAAAAACTAGTGCATTACTTTGTGTGAACAATCAGAATTTAAGCTAAAAATGGAGTTGCCAATGAAATTTAATTCGTATTCTAACAAATTTAGAAAGAGTTTGGTTTTTATTTTATTTAATTTTCCTTTCAAAATATAAGAGTTGCTTTTCCCATTTTCCAAACTTACATATATTGCATAAACACATGTTAACATAATGATAGCAATATTTTTAATTGAATTGAATTTTTTCCTTTACTACTAGTTCTCCCATTATCCCATAGCATGGCTTAATTAGGTAACCCCAACCCATGGTAATCAGTTTTAAACACTACTTAAAGTTGACAGTGAGCGTAGATGATATTCACATGTACCTTGTTTATTGGTATACTTTGTTAAGAGTATGCCATATTTTCCATGTAAAAAAGAGAATTATATCATGTATATAAACTCATATTATTTATGAGAAGACTACATTCATTTATTAATGCTATTTATGAATACCTCTAGTTAGAAATTATATCTTAAATTAATAAATGTAGTCTTTGATATCATAAACACGATGCAAAAGGAATCATAAAAGAATTCATGATGTGAGATGCATATTGTATGCAAATGTATTAATACCTAAATATCCTTAGTCATAGTATTAACAAAACAGAACATTGTTAATACGGATATATTTTAAATTAATAAATATAATCCTTAATATTATAAATACAGTGTAAAAGGAATTATAAAAGAGTTCATGATTTGAGATGCTTATTGCATGCAAATGTGTTAATATCAAAATATCTTTAGTCATAGTATTAACAAAACAGAACATTGTTAATATAGATATATTAGCACGTGTTATGCTTCTTGAAAGGTTCAAGCAACTGTTCTTACAACTGTGATCGTGGAGATGATCAAACCTGACATGTGGATTCTTATTAGAAGAACAAGTACATTGGAGACCTGTCATGAGAATCCTAACATGTATATTAAATATATATCAATGAGGAATCTCTACGTAGCAGTGGTGCAAGCATCTTCAAACTTAAGATCATTAAAGTTATCTTCAGTATTTAGTGATATACTTTGACTCCATTATTGCTTACCTCCATCGGAGGTGAGAATCCTCGCATGTATATTAAATCTATATCAGTGAGAAATCTCTTTATAGCAATGGTGCAAGTATCCTTATATATAAGATTACTAAAGTTATTTTAAGTAGTTAGTGATATACTTTGATTCCATAACTGCTTACCTCCATCAGGAATGAATATAGTTAGGATGATGGATATATAATGACCTACTTGAAGATAGTTGAGTAATTAATAAAAAATTCACTATCCCAGATTTATTAAGGGAATTACCTCACAAGTTCTATAATACCATTGTTCAGAGAATCTCTGGACAGAGTAGAATGCTAAGGTGAATGAGATCCTCAAGGGGCATTTTGGGAACAATGGTTAAATAATTAGAATAACTTTATTTAGGTTTATATGAGTTGACACATCCCATATTCAAAACTTAAATGAAATAAAGTATGGTGAAAAGAGTAATTGCATGATAATTATTCTATGGAAGGATTCGGTCAAAATCACTTGACTTTTCTATCACTTAGGTAATCATAATACTTGACTAGAAGCTTCTCATGATTTGTGCATGAACATATATATAAATATTAATTATAAAATTAATATAATAGTTTAAAAAATTTAAATCATGCAATTCATTAATTACAATTATGTCTATACTGCCAAGTGGATCAAAAAATCTAATGGGTCACACACCTATAGGGAAATGATACAATGGTAAAAAGACAAACATAATAATGTTTGACATTATTATGGATAGAGAAAGGAATAATTAATTAAAAGAGTTTAATTAATTATGCATGAACAGAAAAGTCTGCAGGAAAGTTTGCACAACTTTCTGCACATGGTTTGAAATAATGGACTAAACCGGTCTATTCTGATCTAAAAGAAAATATTATTGGACTATAAATGTTATAGAATTGAAATAATAATTTTAGATTAATTGGAGAATTAAAACTATACCCAGAAAGAAAGTCATCTGCACAGAAGCCCACTAGGAGTGGCTTCTGCGCAGACAATAGATAGAAGGCCTTAATGGCCTAATTCTTTAGCCAAGTTAAATTAAATATGATCCATAAGTGTTATGGACACTACATATTTAATTTGGTTGGATTTAAAATCAATTTGGGTAATTAGATTTAATTCCGTGCAAGAAAGCCCAGTCTGTGAGTTTACGCATAGGCCTTATGGTGGAAGCCTAGATTGGATTTAATTTAACAAATTTAATTACTAAATTTAAAGTTAATTATGAGTTAATACTCTAGTCATAGTAGAGTGGGAATAGAACTGAACAATAAAAGAATCAGATTTCCTCTCCATCTCTCCCTCCCTTGGCCAAATTCTCTCTCTAGTTCACAGAGAATTTTCGACTGCCTTTTTTAATCCAGATTGTTTGTTTATTCATCCCTTGTAACACTCTATACTTGTAAATGTGTAACACTCTATACCCGTAAATGGTATGGATATCAGATGTTTCACACTACACTGGAATACACTGAAATGCACTTATCAGATTCAGTAAATGTTTTTTTCCGCATTCCAATATCAATAATACTTATAGGTAAACAACAATAATATAATAGTTCATACATAGCACTGTCTGAAAAATTCATACTTAACATATGCATAAATCATAAACCGTATAGTCCACTGCAATTGTATACATGCCATGCATATCCTCTCATCTCTGCATCCGTTCCTCTTCTCGACTGTCAATGAAATTCCGGCCACTTAAAAGCTTCCTATCTTCGTAACCTGTATGCAACAACAACACTACGCGCTGAGTATTAAAATGTCCATTGGTGGATATATATCCTAAATTTTCCATACTATACTACATGCATGCACACACAAGCATATTACTTTATTCAAGTTATAAGAACATTAATTCTTTAGACTTTTAGATAATTTATGCCTTATTTTAGATAATTTATGCCTTACTTTTAATGTCTTAAAAAAATCTTTTGCTTTAATCATTTATCTTATACCTTTTTTATTACTTCAGTAACCATGCTTTAATATTACTATTTCTGTTATCAGTATCATTATTATTTGTGTTGTTAACTTTAATATTAATACTATTATATTCCATCTGTTAATTTAATGACCGGTTATATTAACAATCTTTGTAATTATCTTATTAATGTAACACCCCGATACCCCCATTGGAAGGACACCGGAGCGCTACCGCGACACGCACGGCACACACATACATACATATAAGCGAAAGCATACAATAACAACAATAAATCTTATAATCTTAACATATATAATCCAACTATAAATTTATACAATATCCAAAATTACATAACCATCCTTGAACATATTTACATATACTATACATACGAAAATTCATATTTATAATAACAAAATGATATACAAAAAGAATACAGGAGGAGTACAAAATAAAACAAAATTCTACTCCTATGTGGCCGACTTGCAGATGCGCGATTCGAGCGGAACCAAAATCCTGCCACCTACACGGAAAAACAACCCGTGCTAAGCGATAACGCTTAGTGGGAAGGAACAAAGACAAAAGAGCACTATACAGAAATATCATGCAAATACATATATAAATAAGCATCAACAGACTTAATTCTCTAAGAGCAGAAACAGAGTTACATAAGTCATATTCACTATAAGAAAGCAGAGCTTAATAACAGTATGCATAAAACAATTACACTAACTGAAATCACTCAATAATCATAACACTTCACTAAGCAAAATGCCAAACACTTCAAACAGTAGCCTGAATTTCAGTGGTGGTGGATATGGGAACACTACACTACAGGGGACACTGCGAACATTATCAAAGTGGAGACCGAAGCCGCAACACTGTCACTAATCACTAGACCCTAAGCGGGCTCATCGTAAAGCCCAAACAGGGCAACATAAGCAGCTGCACTCACTATCCCTTTATAAGAATGCTTATCTATCCACTACTATGATACTTCAGGCTCAACTCACTCACTCTTAACATTTATCACTAGACAATGGCAAAAACAGGTATTCAAACACTAGCATATCATTAATTATTTATACAATTCTAGAACATCAATATACACTTGTATAAAATACCAAACATAACTTATACAGTACAGGGAAGCCATACAAAGAGAGAAAAGAAAGCATTTCAGGCAAAACAAAACAGGCAGGAGAAGGCTTACTGTCGCGATCGCAACCTGTGTCGCGCTCGAAACAGTAGCCGCAGCGCTACAGGCCAGAAACGGGACTGTCGCGACTCATGTAGTGATGCACGATTCGTGACAAAAGAAAAGTGGGCTGGCACGAGTCGTGCTATGGTGCACGACTCGTGCTGGCCACCGATGCTTGGGCACGAGTCGTGCCAAGATGCACGACTCGTGCACAAGCCCACCTGCCGAGTGGAGCTCTACTGCCCAGCGGGCGATCAGCCGAGCGGCTACTCTTCACGACTCGTGAAGGGCTTCATGTGTCGTGAAGAGTCTCATTTGAACGGGCCGCGAGAAGCAGGAATCAAGCGGCTCTGTTGCGCTCGTGACAAGCATCGCGATCGCGACAGAGTCACGTTACCCAGTTCCTCAACACCAAAAATCATACTTTCAAACACAAAATTAAACATACCCAACCACTCAATCAAGCATAACCACTTACCTCATCACTGCAAAGCCTTCAAAACATGCTCATAATCATGTATAAACATAATTTACACAACGATAACATGCAAAAACTTAAGATTAACACAATCAAACATAATCCCAGAAATTCATTCAAACCCATACTCATTCACTTCAAAACCCACATTCAAACCATCACAACACTAGCATTTACATCCATATTCACTACCTTACTAGCACATGCATTTATACACACCAAAACGCTCTAATTTCCAGAATTTAAACAACACACAAACCACACACTCAATCCAAGATGAGAATTAGGGCAATCAACTCACAATTTCACATAATCAGAAAATAACTCCCAAACCTGACAAAAGAAGCTTCAGTCCAACCCCTTCAAGATCCCACTTTTTCCTTTCCCTTTCTCTTCCTTCTCTCCTCCGATTCTTGTACAAAACCCAGCCAAAATACACACATAAATCAAACCAAACATTAACCCTTCCAAACCAGAAAACAAAATAGAGGAAGAAGAAGAGACCCAAATCAAAACCCAAGCACTTACCTCTTCAAAACCCAGCTCAAAACTCAGAAATCCTACTCAAAGATTGAAGCACCAACTCATGGAAAAATGAAGAGCATAAAAAATGAAAAGAATGAGAAGAGAGGAACGGGAATTGAGCAAGCCAAGAGGGAAAATTCAGCTTCCACGGGAAGCTAATCCCCTCTTCTGCCCCTCCCTTCCCTCTCTCTTCCTTTTGCATTAAATGCCCAACAACCAAGTCCACATGGCAAGCTCCCATAGGACCAAAGATTAAACTATTTTACTTTGCACTTTACTCCCTTAACTTATTTCTTCACTTAGAACTTTAATTAATTCTTCAATTAGGTCTTTAATAAATCAAATCCCCACATGCACAATTTACTGAATTACCCTTAATTTTCTGACTTAACATGCAAATTCCGACTAGACCTTTTTTGGGTTGTTACAATTAACGTATTCATTTGTTTTTATTTATTTGTTTATAACTTATTTACATCAATTACAATCTACATTTATGCACAGTATCAATTACTAAATTATCTATTTGAGCAGTTATCATTGTTGTTATTAACAGTACTGATTAACGGTTATCATTCCCTTTATATCCTTGATATTTCTTTTACTCTTTCAATTACATTAAATCTTTTTACGTTTTATATTCATATTATTACCTTTCACTTAATCATTTCTTTTACCCTACTATTTTTAGAACTATAAACGTAATACATTTACATTATTTTTCCCATTTAATTTTAATCAGTTATATTTCATATCATACACTGAATTGTCGATACTATCACTTAATACACCGACTTATTTCTAAGTTTAACATCATTATTTTCTTAACATTACACATAATTTCTATTAATTTTATTTCACTAAATATTTATCGATAACTGTTTTCCATTTAATTTTATTTTTATCGTGATTAACAGTACTATTGTTACAGCAATACCTGAATTACTCATATTGTCCATTTTATCATTATTTCAGTAATTATTATTTCACAATTAACTTGTAACATTTAATTTTAGTTCGCACTCTTTATTCATTGTAACTTATATTTCAATTATGAAATTCACGGTATTCAATTAACACATTATTATTTATCTTAATCACACTATCTTATCTTTCCATTTCATTCTTTTATACACTTGTTAACCTTTATTTAATACTTTAATTACATAACTCTAAATGTCTAGTTCATTTTACATGACATAACATTGTCCTGATAATTCCAATGATTTCATTATTATTATTGACATTATTTCAACCGGTGTCAATTCTTTAATTAAATTCAATTCATTCCTTTAATTATATGGATTTAAATCTATATACATGCTATCTCTAATCAGTACATTTTTCATGACATTTAACATTAACTGTAATATTTCTACTAATATTTACATAAATTCCATTATTTTCACAATTAACATTCAAATTGTCTATCAACTATCTTTTAAATCCCTTATTTTACATCACTATTGACAAATTACATTTAAGTCCATAGACTTTCACCAATTTACAGTTTTGCCCTTCACCTTTCACTTATTTACATTAATGCCATTAATTAACTTATTATCATATTTATTTCATTATCTAATATGCAATTTACTACTTAGTCCTAAGAATATTATTCTTATACCAAATTACAATTATCTTCTTAGAGCATTGCTAAAAATTATAAGTTTACCCTTAGACAATTATTTATTTCATTCAATTATTTACATACAATAGTCTTTATTTTAAATCATTTATGCACTTAATACACTTAAATATCCAAATTCGCATTTTGGTCCCTTAATTATGGTATAATTATAATTAGGTCCTTACGTTAAGTCACACTTGCATTTAAGTCCTCCAACTATATCATATTTACTTTTAGGTCCTTTGATTATTATTAAATTACGATTTTACCCCTAACTTTCTTTTATTTACAATTATGCCACCAATTTGACTTATTAACTTATTTAACTCTTTATTTAACATGCAAATTATCATTTGATCCTTGAAATATAATTTTCATGCCAAATTATATTTTAGTCATTAAACATGACTAAATTACATCATTAACCATTTAATCATATTATTTCCATTATTAACCCTTATTAATTAACTTAAGAACCAAATTACCATTTAATCCTTAAACTCTTTATTTCTTTCATTTAAGTCCTTTTTCACTTCAATTTACATTTAACTCCAATTTAATCATTTTAAATTTATTTTTACCATATTGCCCCTAATACAATTTTGGCATAAATTTTGGAACTAAATACACGAGACGTGAACCCTATAGGTTCAAAGAGGGACC
This sequence comes from Excoecaria cochinchinensis, assembly GCA_947683425.1. NCBI lineage: Eukaryota > Viridiplantae > Streptophyta > Magnoliopsida > Malpighiales > Euphorbiaceae > Excoecaria > Excoecaria cochinchinensis. The sequence continues at coordinate 8,598,052 of CANTUQ010000146.1, read as the reverse complement.
CTGAAGGACCACCTCTACATTTCATTTCATTTCATTTCATTTGGCATTTCAACATTCAATACATTTAATAGGACCGTTATTAGCCTACAATAAGTGAGACGTCATGTTCACCCCTGAGGTTTGGTGTCCCTATGGCTAGCCACTATATCCTAACCTAGATTTGACCACCAGACTACTACTAAGGGCATTAATCTTTCCTCTTATCTATTATCAAATTACAGTATACATTATCAATGGAACATAACCATACCATTCCATTCTTTTTGCATCAAATCATTTGTAAATCACTTAATCATTCCATTTTAGTATCAATCATGCCATGACATGAATTAAACATAACTCATTATATACTTTTCATTATAAACATAATATAATTATCAATTAGAAAATATTCGATTTAATTCCAATAATTCCCAAATCATTAATATGCATTCAATTTCCATCATATATTCATTTTATGCCTTTATAATTAATATATAATCAAAATATACATTAATTCACCCAAGTTTACCATTCGGGTAACATAACCAATCACCTTCCAAATTTATTCTTCACTCCATTTTCATTAATTAAGCTAGTTTATATCTTAATTAACATTTTTATACTATTTATTTATATTAAACCATAAAATATACCCAAATATTCCTTAAATAACCATTTGGCCAAGCCTCTATTTTTCTCCTCTAATTTGTTTTCCATTCATTTATCACTTCATTAACTAGATTACATTTTAATAAGTCTAAATACACAATTATATGACATTAGATCTCAAAATATACTTATGTATACCTATACATACCATTTGGCCTGCATGTTGTCCATGGTATAAATTTTATTTCTTTTCATTTTAATCTTTCAAAGTCTTATTTTTAACCTTCCTAAACATGACTATATGGTTTGATTCAATTAAACACATATATTTCACGTAATTTATGTTTAAATATAACCAAAAATCATACTTTTAACATGGAAAAAAGAGGATATTGTATCCACTAACCTTATTTTCTTGTTCTCCACATCTTAAACATGCTTTCCATGCTTTTACTCCTTGAAAATCCTTTCTCTCCATTAAAACCCTAAAGTGACCAAATATATTCATCAAGATCTACTCAAAATCTTGCTTCCTTTTTGCAACATAATCACATAAACATACTCTAAACATCCTAAAATACCTATTTGAACCTTTAAACCAATTTAAAAATATGAACTTTACATACCTCAATTTTAGGTCATAACCTTCTCCACTTACTTTTTCTCACTTCTTTTACTTCAAATGAACTTTAGAGGTCACTATCATTGAAAACAGAGGTTGTATTTTACTTGGGAAGGTTGGATTTGGTGAGAACTATAAAGAAGAATGAAGAAATTTCAAGAAAAGGAAGAAGAATACCATTCGGCCAAGGAGGAGGGGGAGAAGGCTGAAGAGAAATCTGGAAAATAGAAGATATTTCAGACTTATATAAGGATCTTGAGTGGGCTTAGGCTTAGTTCAACCAATTGGGCCAACCCAAAAGTCCATTTAGGTTAATAAGCCAATTTTTCTGATCCAAATTTTGTTCTCTCACTTCCCAAGCTCAATTCTTCCCAAAATCAGTTTCACAATTCTTAAAATATATATCTTAGTCTCCACGTAAAATTTTAGCTTAATCGGAGACCGTTTTCCGATCCTATAATTTCTTACCAATCTGATAATTCAATTTTCTGTCTCATAGTAAAATTTATTTTTCACTACCATTTATTTCTCTATAATATTTCAAGCAAATTCGTGCTTTCAGATAATTTTTCAGAGATCTTTAACACCATTTAGAGCTCGGTCAACTCTTGGTCAAACTGATCCGACCGGTCCAATTCACTACTTGAACCGGTTCGGTTCACTTTTCATCCTTAACTTCCTTTTTGCCCTTATTAGCCCATTTGACCTTGATTCCATCTTAATTAGGGTCCATTTTCGGCCCGGTTCTATTAAATCAGTCCAATTCATCCATTTTTCAGTGTCACCATAAAATAACTTTTTCACTACCAAACTGTTCTACACACTATTCTAAGTCCATCTATGCCTTCAGATAAATTTTCAGAGATCATTTACTATTTTTTAAGTTTCGGTCAAACCAATTACTATTTCAATTGAACCAGAGGATTTTTCTTATTTTTTACTTTTAGGGACTTATTTGACCTCATTTTCACTTCAAATTATACCACCGGACTTTTTATAACTTGTACTTGCTAATGGTCAAATAAAATATTTTGCTCTACTAGGTTCCCGAAAGGTCACCCATCCCTGGGCTTCCCTAGCTCGAGAACATTTAACCTTATAACTCCACTGAATTTCAAGGCATAATTACATGTATTTTCACACCCAAACCATACTATACACTCTACATAACTCACTGATTGATACTATACCAGTATTCAAACCATTATATGCCATCCATGGCAAATTTGGGCCATTACAATTCTCCCCCATTTATAAAAATTTCGTCCTCGGAATTTTCTTATTTACCGTTATCGTGAATCACAATTACTACGTTTGGAATCACTTTATGAGGATATTCAATCTAGAAATCCTATTCACATTCCATCAGTAATCATACATTACAATTATGTGAACCTATACTATCCTTATGTCTCCTTATATGCCTTTACTCACTTTTGTCATCAATAACTATTCATGACATGTATACGTATCACTTTGTCCTCATTACACTATCTCTGATTTTATGACCTCCTAAACTTTTGCTCTGATACCACTAAATGTAACACCCTATACCCGTAAATGGTACGGATATCGGATGTTGTACACTACACTAGAATACACTGAAATGAACTTATCAAATTTAGTGATTTTTTTTTCGCATTCCAATATCAATAATACTTATAGGTAAACAATAATAATATAATAGTTCATGCATAGCACTGTCTAAAAAATTCATACTTAACATATGCATAAATCATAAACCGTATAGTCAATTGCAATCGTACACATGCCATGCCTATCCTCTCATCTATGCATTCGTTCTTCTTCTCGACTGTCAATGAAATTCCGACCACTTAAAAGCTTCCTATCTTCGTAACCTGCGTGCAACACAGCACTACGCGCTGAGCATTAAAATGCCTAGTGGTGGATATATATCCTAAATTTTTCATACTATACTACATGCATCCACACACAAGTATATTACTTTATTCAAGTTATAGGAACATTAATTCTTTAGACTTTTAGTTAATTTATGCATTACTTTTAATGTCCTAAAAAAATCTTTTGCTTTAATCATTTATCTTATACCTTTTTCATTACTTCAGTAACATACTTTAACATTACTATTTCTATTATTAGTATCGTTATTATTTGTGCTGTTAACTTTAACATTAACACTATTATATTCCGTCTATTAATTTAATGACCGGTTATATTAACAATCTTTGTAATTATCTTATTAACATATTCATTTATTTTTCTTTATTTGTTTATAACTTATTTACATAAATTGCAATATACATTTGGGCACAGTATCGGTTACTGAATTATATATTTGAGCAGTTATCATTGTTGTTATTAACAGTACTGATTAACCGTTATCATTCACTTTATATCCTTGATATTTCATTTACTCTTTCAGTTACATTAAATCTTTTTGCGTTTTATATTCATATTATTATCTTTCACTTAATCATTTCTTTTACCCTACTATTTTTAGAACTATAAACGTAATACATTTACATTATTTTTCCTACTTAATTTTAATAAGTTATATTTCATATTATACACTGAATTGTCAATACTATCACTTAGGGGTGAGCATGGTCGGTTAACCGGTCCATGAGCCCCAGTCCATTAACCAATACATTAATATCGGTTTTTTGAAATTCCAGTCCATTAACCAGTCCATTACCATCGGTTAATCAGTCCATCGGTTTCGGATTTTCGGATCGGTTACCCAATATTTTTCGGTTAACCACTATAATTATAAATATATTTATAAATAAAATTAAAATATTCAAACTACTTAAAAATTAAAATTTTTTCACTATAATATAACATTATTGTTGTTAAAATAAAAATATTTGTATATAAGCAAATTTGTTTTTAAAAATTAATATTTAATAAGTAAATATATTAACTGGTTCATAAACACTTTTAATTAGATAAATTGTTATACTTACTAATAACCAATTAAAAAAACTTAAAAACTTTAAAATAATTAGTATAATAAAAAAAAGTACATGATCACCTTTAATTAGGATAAATTATTATATAAATTATTATAAATTATTAAAAAATTAATAAATTAACTAAAAATTCGATTTCGGTTCGGTTAACCAGTCACATGAGTCAAAAACCATTAACCAGTCCATTAATATCGGTTTTTTCAAAATATTAACCATTAACCAGTCCATTACAATCGGTTAACCAGTCCATTGGTTCGGTTTCGAATTTTTTTCGGTTAACCGAGTCCATCGGTTTTTTTGCTCACCCCTACTATCACTTAATACAACGACTTATTTGTATGTTTAACATCATTATTTTCTTAACTTTACACATAATTTCTATTAATTTTATTTGACTAAATATTTATCGATAACTGTTTTATATTTAATTTTATTTTTACCGTGATTAACAGTACTATTATTATAGCAATACCTGAATTACTCATATTGTCTATTTTATCATTATTTCAGTAATTATTATTTCACTATTAACTTTTAACATTTAATTTTATTTCGCACTCTTTATTCATTGTAACTTATATTTCAATTATGAAATTCACAGTATTCAATTAAATTTACCTGACACATTATTATTTATTTTAATCACACTATCTTATCTTTCCATTTCATTCTTTTATACACTTGTTAACCTTTATTTAATACTTTAATTACATAACTCTAAATATCTAGTTCATTTTACATGACATAACATTTTCCTCATAATTCCAATGATTTCATTATTATTATTGACATTATTTTAATCGGTGTCAATTTTTTAATTAAATTCAATTCATTCCTTTAATTATACGGATTTAAATCTATATACATGTTATCCCTAATCAGTATTAACAATCCTTTAGTATTGTAATGACATTTTTCATGACATTTAACATTAACTGTAATATTTTTACTAATATTAACATAAATTTCATTATTTTTTTATTGTTAATTTATTACACAATTAACATTCAAATTGCCTATCAACTATCTTTTAAATCCCTTATTTTACATCACTATTGACAAATTACAATTAAGTCCATAGACTTTCACCAATTTACAGTTTTGCCTTTCACCTTTCACCTTTCACCTTTCACCTTTCACTTACTTACATTAATGGCATTAATTAACTTATTATCATATTTATTTCATTATCTAATATGCAATTTACCACTTAGTCCTAAGAATATTATTCTTATACCAAATTATACTTATGTCCTTACAGCATTACTGTAGACACCGGATCCCAGGTAGCCCAAATCAGGGTTATCCAGTTATAAAATTAATGCTTGTTCACAGGCTAAAAGGTTGAAAGTGACGGTTTCCTTGTCAAATTTGTTTTTTAGAAATAAAAGAATAAAACATAAAAAAATGTTGAATTTTATTGATGAAAAATTGATTTTGTGACAGAAAATAATTATTTGCTCTTTAAATCCATTTTTTCATTTGATTTTTTAAAAAATCAAGATTTTTACAATCATTTTTTTAAGAGAAAAGTTTTAGATTTTTTTATTTCTCTTATTTAATTATTTGCGAATCTAAACGAGGAAATTAATTATCTTCTATCATTTTATCAAATCCGAATTCTGAAAGTAAGTATTCTGGACTCGATATCATATTTTTATTTTTATTTATTTATTTATATTTATTTATTGTATTCTTTTTATTTCTTGTTTACAATCAATTAATTACCATGTAAATTTTTAGATCTATTATTTATCTGTTTATTTAATGTAATTTTTTGATTTTGTTTTCCTTTTTACTTTATTTTCTTTATTATTTTATTTATTTATTTATTCAATTGTTTATATATTTGCTTTATTTAATTTGCTTTATTATTATTATTATTATTATTATTATTATTATTATTATTATTATTATTATTATTATTATTATTATTATTATTATTATTATTATTATTATTATTGTCTCATATTACTTACCATATTATTTTTGTTATTTCATTATTTTTATTTTGCATAGTTATTTTTGCATGTGCATTATTTAATCATTTTAAATTAAATATGTACATTTCTTTATTTATATTCTTTTACTCTTCATCCATTTTCTTTTATTCTTGTTAATGCATTTTATTTAATTACTCTTATTTTTTTACTTGTGTATTATTTTTATTTTACTACGTCTTCATATTTTTATTGCCTTGTTAATTATTTATTTCTTTATAATTTATGTGTTTACGCTTGTTGCGTTACTAATATACACTTCTTTATGATTTATTTATTTTTGCTGCATTACTAACTATTTGTCTCTTTCATGTGAGTGTTTCCTACCGAATGGAGATTTGGAGGCTAGGATACATGGAATTAATAATTTCTTTTTGTACTTTTTTTCATTTTGCTATTATTTTAATTTAGATTTGTAATAATAAAATATATTTTCACTCGTTAACATAAAAACTCACAAAAAAGATTTCTATAAGTAAAATTAGATTTTTCTTAATAAAATAGGACTAATGTCCTAATTTTCTTCTCAAAATATCACTTAATTGAAGAGTTTCCCTTTTTATCTAAATGGGATCACTCATCCCGATTTTCTAAAATCATTCGTGAAACTCTTCGATTTTGTAAATATGTTCCCTCCAAATAAATGTCCCGTTTTATGTATATTATTTACTTAATTGATTTTGTTTATTTAATTTTATATTTTGGGGGATTGTATTTTGTCCCAATTTCAATTTTGTAATTTATTTTATATTTTAATTTTTTAGTTATCGCTTTTCTTTACTGCTTTATTCGATGGTTGATCGCGCTTAAATTAAATTGCATGACGTGTGAGAAAAAGGATAGAAAATTAATTGTTAAAAGCTCACTTATAATTTAACCAAGGCATTAATAAGAGTGAAGTTCCGAATCACTCTCTAGTTTAGACCTCCGAGGTTAGATGAACTTTCCCAATTTCTTGTAAATTTAGTGACAACTTCAAAATATCTTAAAGGTGCCTAAAGGTTTTAGAGGATTATATGAACTTCCCCAATATTTTATTAGGAAGGGATTCTAAAATATCTCATGTTACCCAAGATCTAGATGCAAACCCTCTCGGACCCTAAAAGCGGGCCTCCGGGAAATATAAGCGGGTTCGGCGTGCATCACAATGGTGACTCTGTTGGGGACTTTGAGACTTTGCTTTGAAAGTGTCTTTGTTAATGATATAATTGGGTTTTTATAAATTCAAATTCTATCACTTTTCCAAAAAATTGCATTGCATCCATACTAGGGCCTTAGATCTATGTTAGATGGTCCTTATTCTTACTCTGATGCGTTTCTAAAGCATGACCATACGTTCACTCAATATAGGAATGTGTTAAGGATAATCACTAGCCCAAGCCTCGTACCTTTTGGTACATTAAATGGAGACCTAATTGGTCATTATGCTCATTATGAGCTAGACTCGTTGGCAGAAACCATACTTGGGTAGCCCTAAAATACCATCACCTTTTACTAAAACTCATGTAATGGCAATAGATAGGTGACATGTACCGTAATATTGTGCTTGCTATGTGGGTTGTTATATATTGAACAAAATTAACCAAATTAAATGGTCTTTTATCAAAGGTTTTCATGCCCCGGTGAGCCCATATTAATTTAATTGAAGTGTTTAAATACATAATGGCCAAAACTCATACATATATGCATTAGATAAGAGATGTTATGATGCCGGTTTTCCATCAAGTACCATACTTGTCCGTTGGGTTTTCCGTTAACCCATGGATCAAGCCCACTTAAGAAAGAGACTGTATTACCTCCTGTGTGGGAGTGATAAGGTTGGAAGGATCCAATTGATTGTATGTGGTTATGAATGTTGCATAACACACGATCATGCATCATATATGTCATTCATGCATCATTCTAACAGTTTGAGTCTTGCAACCATCATAGATTCATCTAAGTGGACTAGGGCCGATAGTCGGCTAGCAAGGACGAACCTGCTCTTTAAGTTGCCAGAATTGGTGTCTGATTGGGACTCTGAATCACTATCAACAACCAGTGAATCATCCTTAGAATCATCAATGGCAGAAGAAACCAGAGCTTTAACCACTCAAGACCTTGCCAGGAGACTAGAGGATTTTGAGCGGAGGATTTTAGAGATGATGGGCGCCATGGCCGAAAGGATTGCTTATCCTCCTACTGCACAACCACCTCTTGCTCCACAACCACCTATTGCTCATGCTGCGGGGCAAGTTGAACTGCCTGTGAGAGGAAAGGACCCTCTCGTTGGTAATGCTGCCCACCAACCTATTAATGAGCATAGAGCTGCTACAAGAAGGGTCAGGATCCCTAATTCCTATGAGGATTTTATGATAGAGGAGGGAGATGAAGAGGCAATAACACCTTAAGTTGTGAGGGGTAGAGCACCCAGGGTGGAGGATGAGACTATGAGAAGAATGAGGCAACAGATTGAAGCGATCACCCGCTTGTTATCAGCTGGAAAGGGGATCAATCCTAAGGATAGAGATTTGGAGGATGAAGAGCTATTGCCTCAAAGGTTCAAGATGCCTGAACTGCCAATGTTCGAGGGTACTTTGGACCCATCTGCACATATTAAGCAGTATACCTTGGTGATGAAGGGCAAAGGGTAGACCAAAAAGTAAAAGGTGGAATATTTCTGCCTTAGTCTGGTGGGTCCGGCAGTAGACTGGTATCATAGGTTGGACAGGAGGTCCAAGGAGGATTGAGACCTTTTGACTGAAGAGTTATTGAAGAAGTATGACTGCAACACGAGAATGGAGGTCACCTTAAAGGACTCAAACTCTTACAGCAAAGGAATGATGAGTTATTCCATGAATACCTTACCAAATGGAGGAATATGGTTATGGAGATGAAACTAAAACCTGGCATCGCTGATCAGATCAGGTTATTCATCAGGAACTCCTGCCCTTACTTGAGGGGCTTGCTCATCTTTAAGGGGCTTAGAAATTGGGAGTCACTTAAAGACATTGCTATAGAGGTTGAAGGGGCTTACCTAGCAAAGAAAGCAAGCCAAAATAACATTGTTGGGAAAGGTTATGGGAGCCAATTAGGGTACAAGTCGGGTGGTGCTGGAAGCAGTAATAAAAATGGTAAGACGGCTGATGTTTCAGCTACCAAAGTGGGACAGGGCCAAAGACACTTTTCTAATTTGGGCCGATCTCTATCTTGGGTATTGAAGAGATTAATAAAGGAGGGCAAGCTACAACCATTGCCACCCAGGCCAACTATGAATCAGAGACAACCAGGGCATAAAGGTGATTAGTATTGCGCCTATCATCAGCATACTGAGTATCTAACAGATTATTGCCAGACTTTGAGGAACAAGATCCAAGATCTTATCAACTCCAAACAGATCACAGATCCTGAGAAGAGAGAGAAGAAGAACAAGTCAGGCTATAATGCAGTCCCTCCACCTGTGTACATGATCGGGTCTGGTCTACCCGAGTGACTTGTTTTGCAAGAGCTATATGGAGATGAGTACGTCGCTATCACCCGTCGGGTGACAAGTGAAGAAGGGATTCCCATGGCGATGATAAATTTTTGATCCACTAGTGAGAGTGGTGAAGAAGATAATATTTTTTTCAGATGTTTCATTTTTTATTATTCCAAGAACTTTTTTTATGACAATGTTTGCAATGTTGGTTATTTCAATAAATTGAACAACTTTGCTTATTTGTATGATATTTCTAATGATTTTATTTTATATGATCATAATGCATTCATTTTTTACATTAACTCAACTAATATAATTGCATTTAATCTCGGGACTTTGGAAAATCCAAAGGAAATCTTGATAGCATATGATATAACTCTTGAAGAGAGGACAATTTTGAGAGATAATAATAAATAATAAAAAAAGAAAGAAAAAAGAAAAGGCCTTTGCCTGGACCTTGAATGACATGCTAAAAATTGACAAGGGCATTATTGGGACAGTGCTGCTTCAATATGCCAACATGACGATGAGTAAAATTTCAAAAGCCATTTCTTTGCCTCCCCAGAGTCTAGGATGGATACAATGCAACCTAACAAATTCAAAATCCTACATCAGAAGTTAGACAAATGAAACTTTGGGCCTTCACAAGAAATATATAGCTCATTAGAACCAAGGTTTAGAATTCCTTTCCTCCCAACCATTTGAGGCATTTACTACAAAGCTAATCAAGGTTGACCTTTAACCAAGATAAATAAAGCATGGACCCTTATAAGGAGAGCTCATTACCTCTACCAAAAAAAAAACCCATAGTTTTGTCCTAAACCATCTAAGGCTAACGTATAACTCAATCTCAACCACTAAGGATTGCTTTAGAAATTGAGCCACCAAAGTCGACAAAAGTAAGGTGCGGGATTTCACATTCAAGTTCCAACTGGAGAACTCATCATCTCAGCTAGTTTGCACAAGGGTCAAGAAAAAACCTTTGTGCTAAAAAAGAAGCACTGTCAGAAGAAGCAGCCTTCCCGACTAACGAGAATGAAAGTAAATTCAAGGAAACCAATTGACGCCGACAGACTGAGGGAGGTTCTATGGTAAAGGCTAAAAAGAATAAAAAAAAGGAAGAATAAAAATAAATGCCCCGCGGGTTGAAAACAGAAAAAAGGCAACCTCGCTAAAATTGGGCGCCCTGCCAGAGTGAAAACCGGAAAAAGATATCCTGGGCAAAAATTAAGGAATGAGAGAAAATCTTCAATCATAAAAACTCGAGAGGGCTAATTGATAACAGGAGTTTGATGCTCACGTGATCTATCTCGAGATTAGATGAGGTCTTGTATTTTTTAGTTAACACCAAATAAGGATCATGTGTGATGAAATCAAATTGAAACATATCCATTTCTGCAATGACATACTGGGGTGATCAGAATAATTTGTTTTGCATAATCAAAGTTATCTAGTTCCTGTCTTATGCTTTCTCTTGCTACTCGGGTGCTTCAGCTGATTCATCCTATTATCGATTGTGAAGCCAATTCTACAGCACCTTCATGAGGAGAATCAAGCTCATACAACCACAGTCTAGGATGTAAGGACATGTTGATCACCCTTGGAGGATCTCTAATAACAGCTTCAGCCTTTCTTTCAATTTGCAAAAAAAAAAAAGCCGTTAGAGATAAAAACCGTAACTGGCTCTCTAAGCAAAAATTAGGCAAAAGGATAGGGTGAAAACCTGAAAACAGGCAGTCTATCCTTCAAAAAAAAAGTTGATGGATTAGGTTGGGTCCATTCCAGGCAAAAATAAGGCACAGGATTATGTGAAAATCTGAACAGGACGCATTTCCCACTATGGAAAGCTAGTGTAAAAATCTACACGGGACGCACTACCTTAAAAAATGACTACATATATTAGATGAGAACCTCATAAACCCAAAGATACGAAATCCAAAAGCAATGCCAAAGGGCATCAGTCCTACTGGAATTTGCGACCAGCTCGATTATCGCCTCCAAGTTCATTTAGATGAATTATTGTCCTATATTTCTGTATGGCCCATACATTTCACGTGTATGCTCGCTATTTTTCCTGTATATTTGGCTTTTTAGTTTTGCAGTAAGAGAGATTTAATGCAGACACCAGCAAAAGAAGAGTGGCTACATCAATCCAAGCACCAGTCCGAAAATCAAATAGGGGCAATCAACCAAAGACCTCCCAGGGGGCACTACCACTTCAAATCTCAGAAGGGTTAGCACGATGGCGGCATTACCATTCTACGGAAGGTTAGCATGACCACGACATTACCACTTCAACAAGGGTTAGCACAATGGCGGCAATACCATTCCACAGAAGGTTAGTACGACCACGACACTACCACTTCAACAAAGGTTAGCACGACGACGGTACTACCATTCCACGAAAAGTTAGCATGACCACGGCATTACCACTTCAACAAGGGTTAGCACGATGGCGGCACTACCATTCCATGGAAGGTTAGCACGGCCACGACACTAACACTTCAACAAGGGTTAGCACAATGGCAGCACTACCATTCTACGGAAGGTTAGCACGACCACAGTATTACCACTTCAATAAGGGTTAGCATGATGGCGGCACTACCATTCTACGGAAGGTTAGCATGACCACGACACTACCACTTCAATGAGAGTTAGCACGATGGCGGCATTGCCATTCCACGAAAGGTTAGCACGACCACAACACTACCACTTCAGAAGGGTTAGCACGATAATGGCAATACCACTCCACGGCGGGTTAACACGATCATGGCACTACCACTTTAAATCTTAGAAGGGTTAGCATGATGGTGGCACTACCATTCCATGGAAGGTAAGCACGACCACAACACTACCATTCCACATAAGGTAAGCACGACCACAACACTACCACTTCAACAAGGGTTAACATGATGGCAGCACTACCATTCCATGGAAGGTTAGCACATCCACAACACTACCACTTGAACAAGGATTTACACGCTGACAGTAAATATCACTTCAACAAGGGTTTACACGATCACGGTAAGTCGTTTTAACAAAAAATAACATGCTAACAAGATGGCGATAACCACCCCAACAATATCATCCAGTCTGGAAAGATAGCTGCCTTAGGTACGTGTCTATTTCCTTCTTTCTTTGAGTTTTGGCTGACCTAGGCACCCCTGCACTACTCTCCCCAAAACTGGGGGCAACTGTAGACATCGGGTCCTGAACCAGCCCAGATCAGTATTACCCAATAATGAAATTAATGCCTGTTCACAGGTTAAAAGGTTGGAAGTGACGGTTTCCTTGTCAAATTTGCTTTTTTAGAAATAAAAGAATAAAACATAAAAAATATATATTAAAAATTAAAAATAAAAATAATAAAGGGGAGGTTTGAAATGATAGTTTTCTTATCAAAATTGCTTTTAAAAAAAAATTCGGGCATTAGCGGCAGCCAGAGAGCGAGGGCTGGCCTCCCTCGCGCGCGCCAGGCACCCCTTGCGCTGCGCGCAAGGTGTGCGGGGGCATCGCTCTCGCGCGGCATATCGCAGTGCGCTCGGGTGTCCCTCGCTGGGCGGCGCACGCGCCGACGCCCGTCCCTCGCCCCCCAGCTGCCGAAAAATAATTTTTTTACCAAAAATAGTGAGTTTTTCACCAAATCTGATTTTTTATGCCATTTTTTTTGTTATTTTCATGGGTTTTTCAATTTTAAAAATTAAGACAAGGGATAAATTGCTTTTTTTCTTAAAGTTTGTCCTTATGATAAATATCAAAAATTTTATTTTATCTTTTAAAATCTAATTTGAATTCAAAAAAATTTGATTCTATCTCAAAATCTAATTTAAATTCAAAACAAATTTAGTTTTATTTTCTAAAATCTAATTTGAATTCAAAATAAATTTGATATCTATCTATAATGATAATTTGAATTTTGAAAAAATTTGATTTTTATTTTATTTTATCTTCAGTTAGCTTATAAATTGCAAGCTGACGATCGAGAAAAAGGATTGGTTTTTATTTTTTTTATTTTTTCTTCTTCACAAAATTTTATTCTTCTTCTGGAATTCTTTTTCTTCTCTTACTTCAATAAAATTTTTTCTAAATATTTTAAATTAATTTTATTGATGAAATATTGATTTTGAGAAAAAAAATTTTTTTTTTGCTCTTAAAATTCAATTTTCTCATTTAATTTTTTTTTAATTTTTTTTTTTCAATTAAACTTTTTCAAAGATTTTATATTGAATTTTGTTGATGAAAAATTAATTTTGACACAAAAAAAAAATAATTTTTTGCTTTTTAAATCCAATTTTTTCATTTGAATTTTTTAAAAAATAAGATTTTTACAATAATTTTTTTAAGAGAAAAGTTTTAGATTTTTTTATTTCTCTAATTTAATTATTTGCAAATCTAAACGAAAAAACACTTATCTTCCCTCATTTATCAAATCCAAATTCTGAAAGTAAATATTCTGAAGTCGATCTTATATTTTTATTTTTATTTATTTTTTTATTGTATTCTTTTTATTTCTTGTTTACAATTAATTAATTACCATGTAAATTTTTAGATCTATTATTTATCTATTTGTTTGATATAATTTTTTGATTTTGTTTTCCTTTTTCATTTATTTTCTTTATTCAATTGTTTATATATTTGCTCTATTCAATCTGATTCATTATTATTATTATTATTATTATTATTATTATTATTATTATTATTATTATTATTATTATTATTATTATTATTATTATTATTATTATTATTATTATTGTCTCATATTACTTACCACATTATTATTGTTATTTCATTATTTTTATTTTGCATGGTTATTTTTTGCATGTGCATTATTTAATCATGTTAAATTAAATATGTACATTTCTTTATTTATATTCTTTTATTCTTCATCTGTAACACCCCATACCCATACCTAGGCATACCCATCTGCAAGGGAGTGAGAAGTCGTATGAGTCAAGGTGTCACCAAACAGATCAAGCAATAAACATGCATTCACATACATCATACATCCATAAATACAGCGGAATTAAAACTTTAAAACAATAAGATCATTCATGCATAAATGTAATAATAATATTCATTATAAAACTGTTCCGATATTACCCAATAATTACATTTTTCAGAATATAGATACATAGCGGAAGCTGAACAAAAGAATAAATACTATGAGAATTCACTATTACAAAAATAATCATAAAACAAAATGCTAAGCCCTAACAACAACCTCTGTGTTGGCTTGACTGTGGCGACTCCCCCAAAAACTAATCACTTTCCGCACCTACACGGATAAAACACCCGTGTTAAGCGATAACGCTTAGTGGGAAAAACACAACAATAATATGGACGGCCACTCATAGTAGTCGTTAAAGCAAAGCACATACAATATGGCATAAGCTGATAATCATATGATATAATCATAACTGAATCACATTTATAACATTTGTAAGTCTATAAACACATTCATATACATATGCTTCACATACTGATAATCATAACCGATCGGTTGTTCACATTCTCATAATCATAACAAATCAGACAATACACCTGCTGACTCATAATAGTGAATAATGAGCGAACACATAGCGGTACCTTACGGGTACGAATCGAACGCATGGCGATATCTTACGGGTATGAATCGAAAGGCAACATCACATTTTACTTTCAAAAACATTTTATTGAGGGGATCTTAATAAGATCCAACACATTGAGGTTCGTGAGGAACCAAATGGGGAACCTGATTAGGGTCCGAACGAAACAGAGGGCTGCAACTAAAGAACTCTATTAGGCATGCCTAACTATCCACTAGATTGACTCTCACAGGTCATGCATAAGGCAAGTCATGTTCCAAAAAAATAACATATAATTTATCATGAAGTAAGCATAGCATTATTCATATAGAAGCATGATATATATATCACATAGTAGTAAAATTCATGCAAAGGAGATCAGAAATCATTTTTTAGACAAAACAGGGCAATTTCAAAAGAAACAGACCGAGCAGAGGTTCACTGTCGCGATCGTGACCTGAACTGCGCTCGCGATAGTGTCCAAGGAGGAAGGGCGAGGACACAAGTCGTGAAGGATCGACATGACTTGTGTCGACGTTCAATCCAGGCCGAAATGCCGATCGCGCGAGAGGAACTAGGAGCACGAGAGGCATCTCTTCCTCGGTATTCTCCGATCGGATCTCTCATCTCCCGTTCGGCAGCCAAGTGTCGCGCGAGCGACAGAGAGCCTAGAGCTAAGAGCTGAAGTTCGATGGAAAGCGAAGAGCAGGTCACGAGTTGCGCTCGATTAGCGCGACTCGTGCAGGTGCCTATCACCATGTCACAAGTCGTGCTTGTACAGTACATCTCGTGACTTGGCTTCCCAGCAAGGCACGATCGCGCATTCCATTTCCAGATCGAAAGCTTCCCATCTTGCAATCGACAGCCGAGCATTGTGTACTCTAGGCATGTCCGATCGGAAGATGGTAGTTCGATCGGGACTTGGGCACACTGATCCTACATTCTAAAATCTGCAGAACTCCTTGAGTTTCAAAACTTGCCCAAAACTTCAAAAACTAATTTTCCAACAACAACTTACCTGAGATCGGCATGTCCTAACACAACCAATAGCACAAACACATTTTTTACGCATTCAATAGAATCAATTCAAGAACCAACCAAAACTCAAGATTATGATAGTAGCAACCCAGAAAAATCACAACAAATCCATTTAACTTAAATCTGCTCTCATAGTTCAATATTCATGTTTTATAACTTAATCAAACAAAACTCATCACATTTATTCCAACATGCATCACCAAAATCATCAGATTTCCAGCAAATCATTCAACCACAACAGAACACAGAAAATGCAGAAAATTCCCAAACCTGCAAAATCCTATGCTCCTAGTTGCATGCTCCACTCCCACTGGCCTTCTCTTTTCCCTTGGGATCACGAGTAGGCACTTCTAACCCAAGAACCCAAGAAATCACACAATGCACAAAAGCCCTAAGTTAAAATGCATTGTAACAGACCAAGAGAAGGAAGAAGAAGAAAACTCAACTACTTACCTAAATAAAACTTGAGAGATGATCAATTTCCACCAAAAACCACTTGGATTCACACTAGGGCAAACTTGAATAGAGAAAGAGGAAGGAGGGATAAAGAGGAGGAGGAAGAACGACAATGAGGCAGTAAAATGGCTGCCCTTCTTCTCTCTCCTTCTATTTATACCCACTTCCTAAAACCCTAGCCACATGTCACCCTAAGATTGGTGGAACTTGACCACTCACACCCAACACCCATGCATGACACTGCACTCAAGACTAACCCTCACTAATGCACACATTACTAACATGCATGCACCCACACTCTATCAAAGCCCACAATCATGTATTTAATCAAAAAATACCATAACACATGCCAACACACTCACACATGCACACATACACATGGCTCAAACTACCAGGGGGAAATCGGGGTGTGACAACTCTCCCCTACTAACAAGAATTTTGTCCTAGAAATTCTCACCTGAACTAAACAACTGTGGATACTGAATCCTCATCGTCACCTCTGGTTCCCAAGTAGCTTCCACAATGCTATGATACTGCCAAAGAACCTTAACCAGAGGGACTTGCTTATTCCTTAACTGTCTCACTTTTCGAGTGATGATAGCTTTCGATTCCTCATCATAAGAATAATCCGATTGAATCCGAACATCCTGAACCGATAGCACATGCTAAGGATCCGAACGGTACTGACGAAGCATGAAAACATGGAAGACGTCATGCATCTTAGCTAATTCCATTAGTAAAGCCAACCTATAGGCTATCGCACCAACTTTCTCCAAAATCTCATAAGGCCCAATGAACCGAGGACTAAGTTTACCTTTCTTGACGAACCGCAATACTTTTCTCCAAGGCGAAACCTTAAGGAAAACTTTGTCCCTGATCTCAAACCGAATGTCCTTTTGTGATGCACGCCAAACCCCTGGGCACCCCGAACCGCCCGTTTCTAGGGCCTCCGGGATGAGGTTCATGAGAACTTGTAAGAAATTACAAGGGCGTCCATTTTGGGCAACAAGGAGGTTTCTTGTAGTCACCACCCAATAGAACATTGGGAAAGGTCGTCTAGCCTCAGTGAGCCTAAGACAGCACTGCTATGTCCATTATAGGCAAGCCGGAGGTGTCTTGGAGGCTTCCACCCTAATGATACGATGGTCCTTTAGCCTCACGCTTGGGCAAACCAGAGGTGTCTTGGAGGCATCCACCCTAATAGAACATTAGGACGGCCCTCTCGCCTCGTGGCGCCTAGGACTGTGCAATTTCGATCCTTTTATGGGACACAAGAGGTGTCTTGGAGGCCCCATCCCAATAAAACATTGAGATGGCCCTCTCACCTCATTGAGCCCAATGACCAGAGAAGGTTCGGGACTTCCCATTTATTCATACCTTGGTTCAGTTTATAGTTGAGTTTTAAATTTATCGTTTTATCCCATTTCTCATTCAATTTAATGCAGTTAAATTAAAGCGCAAATGTCCATTCAGCGAAAGCGATAGGTAAATAAAGTATAATTAAAATAAAGTGCGTAAAAGTAAATTATAATAAAACTAGGGGCGGCATACAACCTGTAGACACCGGGTTCTGAGTCAGATTTTGATGGCAATTTCGGGTCCTTGATAAATTCCTCCAAACAAAAAATAATAATAAATACATAAAATGTGTAGGTAAAATTTAAAAATTTAAAAATTAAAAAAAATTAGGATTAGTTTAATTTAATTAGATAAATTAAAAATTAATTATTTAGTTAATTAGTCAATATTATTAGTTAATTAATTAGTTATAGTTAATTAGTTAATATTTTAGGATAATTAAAATTGAAAAAAGAGAAAATAAATATAAGGTTTAATTAGATAAACATATAGAGTATTTAATTAGTAGAGTGTTTAATTAATTAGAATATATATGATAATTTAAATAGTTTAATTAGTAAAGTGTGTAATTATTTAAGTGAATTAAATTAATTAAAAAGTAAAAAAAGATGGAGGAAATTATTAGGTAAACCCTAATTGTGGGTATAAAAAGAAAAGAATGAACAGGGGAAAAGAGAGGCTCTCGGGTGGCTGAAGACCAAGGAAAAGCCAAGAAAAGAAAAGAACAGAAAAAAGAGAGAGAGCAAGAGGATAGAGGGGGCTGGCCATAGAAAGAAAATTAGGATAGAAAAAAAAGAAAGACACAAAAGGCTAAACAAAGAAAGAGAAAGGAAGTGAAAATAAAAGAAAGAAAATAAGAAAGAAGCAAAAGTGAGAGCAAGGAACAGAGGAACACGGAAATGCAGACCATCGGGAAAGGAAGAGAAAAAGAGGAGAAGGAAGAGGGTGCAGCGCCGGCCACCTGCGGCGGAGAGGGACGCCACGCGCGGCGACGCTGGCACCCTGGCGCCTGGACGCATCCGGCGGTGGCCACCGGCTACCGCCACTCGCTGCAGTGGAGGAGATCGGCGAGAGGGGAGATAACGCCGCCAACGGCGTTTCCGATCAACCGGCGATTCCTTCCGGCGCGTGGCTAACTCCGACGATCTCGGTGTGCGGCGATCTATCTTCCGGTATGGGTGGTGTCGACCACCTTTCCTCCGGCGAAGCTCCGGCGACCGGTAAGTCCTTTTTCCCTTTTATTATTATTATTATTATTATTATTATTATTATTATTATTATTATTATTATTATTATTATATATATATATATATTTATTTTCTGTTTTTATATTTATATTTATTATTATTATTATTATTATTAGTAATTATTAATTATTATTCTATTTTCATATTATTACTATTATTATTATTATTATGTTTATTTATTCTTATTTAGCTTTATGTTTTTATGTTGTTATTTTCTTTATTATTTATTATTATTGTTTGATTTATTTTATTGTTAGTGTTGTTGGGTTATATTGATATTCTTATTGTTAATGTTATGTATTTCATGTTTATTGTATATTATTCGCTCCTTTGTTTAATATCATTATTATTGTTTATTATTTATTTTATGTTTATTATTACTTGTATTATTTATTATCATCATTTAATTTTCTGAATTATTATATTATTATTCTTATTTTTTTTGTTTTTATATTATTATTTTACTAATGTTAATTTTATTATTATTATTATTATTTGATTTATTTATTAATAGTGTTATTATGTTATCATTGTTGTTAATATCATTTAGTTTATGTTTATTTTACATTTATTGGTGATTATTATTGAGTATTTGTTCATGTTACTATCAGTACATTGAATTATTATTCTATCCATTTATAATTACTATCATTATTTTATGTTTATTTATTATCCATTATTATTTTATAATATTATTATTAGCATTATCATTTTTATTGGCATTAATCATTTTAATTGTCATTTGTGCTTTTATTCATTCATTTTTCTCAATTTACTTAATTCAATTATTTGTTTATTTATTTATTCATTTATTTATTAGTTACCATTTTTCTTCAAAATTCCCTTTTTAGCTTTTTCTCTTATCTTATTTTATTCCATTTCTGGATTTTAGCACTAACACGTTTGTTTATTTTTGTGAGATATTATCTAATTATTTTTGGATGGGTTAGAATTGTGATGATGGTTGCTACCCAGATCATAAGGATTTTCTCCCAGTTTAATTCTTCAACTCTTGTCTTTTATTTGTATTCGTTTATCTTTATTTATGTGTCTTTATTTTTATGTAAATCGTTTTTATCTCGTTATAATAAAAATGGATTAATTTTTTATGGTAATTAATTTGGAGTCTTTGCAAATTAAGGACCAAAGTCCTATTTTCTATCCAATAAATCCATCGCAAAAATCGTTTTCATAATAAACGCATGCGAGGACCAATGTCCTCATTGTTAAATGAATTCCCCGTTTTATGTATGTATCGCACTTTTTATAAATGGGAGTTGTATTTCGCTTCTAGTATTATTGTAATTTATTTTGGAACGTTTATTCTTTATTTTTGTTTTTATTTTATTTGTTTATTATTGCTTTTGATGTGAATAAATGCGCCTTTAATCAAATTGCATCGTGTGGAGAGAGAGCGAACTAATGAACTCAAAACTTAATTGTAAAATAAATCGAGGTAGAAATAGATGAGAAGTCCCGAACCCAACTTTGGTCTTTGGGCTCAATGAGGCGAGAGGTCTTTTTGATCACTCATTGGAACCTCCAAGACACCTCTTGTGTCCCTTTCAAAGACTTAATTAATAATCCTAGGCTCCATAGGGTGAGAGGGTCATTCCCAATATTCTATTGGGGTGTTCACCTCTAAGACCCCTTTGGCTTGCCCAAAATGGATATATGCGCCGTCTTAGGCTCACCGAGGCGAGACGAACTTTCCCAATGTTCTATTGGGTGGCGACTCCATGAAATCTCCTTGTTGCCCAAAATAAACGCACTTGTAAATACCTTACAAGTTGTCAACGAACCTCATTTTGCTCGATCGCCCTCAAGCGGGCGGTCAAGGGGTGCCCACGGGGTTCGACGCGCGTCACAGTGGTGACTTTGCTGGGAACTTGTTCGAGACTTTGATTTGAAAATACCTTGATTAAAATTTACCATTAAGTTTTGGTTTATAAATTCGCTTTCTCTCAAATTTGCATTACATCCCATTAGAGCCTTAGATTACGCTAGATTGGTCCCTTCTAAACCTTGGTGCATTCCCGAAGCACAACCCTACGTTCACTCAATGTAGGGAAGTGTTAAGGATAATCACTAGCCCAAGCCTTGTACCGTCATGATATATCAAATGGTGACCCGATCGGTCGTTATGCTCGTGATGAGCTAGACCCGTTGGCAGGGACCATGCTTGGGTAGCCCTAAAATATCATCACCTTGGTCCAAAACCCATATAATGGACCTAGATACTTCCACTAGGAGGCATGCTCCATAATACGTTGCTTGTGTAATTGGTTATTGTGTATTGAATAAATCCAAATAAATTTAAACGTTCACTCCTTAAAGGTTTTCATACCTTGAGGGGCGTGTTTTGGTTTATTGGAATTGTTTAAATACACGATAGCCAAAAATTCATTTGCATGCGCTTTTAAATGAGAGTTCGTGCTTCGCAGCACGTTATACGCGCTCATTGGGTTCCCAGCTAACCCATGGATCAAGCCTACCTAGGGAAAGATCCCGCACGACCCCCTGTGTGATAAAAATAAGGTTGGGAGGAACTCTTTTCTTGTGTGTGTATTTGTGCTTGCACATTCTTTTATGAGTAATAATAGTAAATAAAACACATGCATTTTGTCTCATGTATAATTCTTTTCATACAATAATAGAACTTGCGAGCTCTGTATATAAAATTGCCTGTATCATAATTTGTGAATATGAACATGACATGTATTTGTCCTGCATGTACATACATAGCAGCGCTTGTCACGACTCACACCAACATTATGACATCCATAACATCCATCATGCACCATAGCTAGTACATGTGGCATACGTCTCCAAAGGTACGTGTCGACGTGCATCATAGCACGCACAGACATACTACTACCATGACATGTATAAAAAAATATCAAATCAAAATAATGCGTTCATAATGTGTCATAGGACGTACATATCAACATACTCACATAGCATATGTAAATCAACATGGTGTGCTAGGGCATACACATACCGCTGCATATCATAGAGTACACATATTAGCATATATCATTAGGTCGGTCATTGTACATATCATGCACGACAGACACCTTGCACCTTTTACATCGTGTGCCATATCATGAACATGTATTATCATGCATGCGTTATGCCATGCACATATGAATGCCGCATCATGCATGTTAGTCACTATATATACCATGTCACGTTCTGTATATGCATACCATGTAAATATACATACTTTGTAAACATCATTCATCTCTTGCAACCATTTTTATCTCATGTCAGATGTATTATTTGTATATATTTCGCACTTCTATGTATGTGTCTTGCCATCCCTCACGACTCATTGGCGCACATTTTCGTGCCAGATCATCTTTATCCTACATCACATCTTCATCTTACATACATATCTCTATCATGTCTAAATCACACCATATGCACATACACCCTGTATTATGAACACTCATTCTCATGTTGTGTCATATCTTGCACTTTTATCTTCATTGTATACTACTTACATGTACACTAAAAATTTATGCATGCACGTCATTTATCATGCAGTGTTTACACACTCATATTTTTTTACAGGTGTTTTACACACACACATCTTTGCACATATTTTGTGTACATATTTTTATACAATATGTTTTTACACATGTTTTGCACATATAATTCCTCACACACATTGCTAATATGCATGACACTATTGCATACATCTTTCCATGTACATGGTCTTTAACACATAGTTTGTACATATTTTAAAAAAAAAGAGAGTTTTCTTTGTTTGCCTAAACGATTTTTTTGTGCATATACATTTTGATGGAGTCAAAATTTTGTGCTAAGCTATATCGTAAAACGTTGATATGTTTGCACCTTATTAAGATACCTCTAATTTAAAGTTTGACTCTGCCCAACTAGTTCTCAACTATGAATGGATTTGATCTTAACTTTAGGAATCTGCGTTTCATTCCACTTTGAATTAAGTAAGGGGTAGATATGTTAGATCGCTGAGAGCTGGATCACATGAAAATACTTGGCCATACCATGTAATGTCTAAATTCTGAGCACTTTTGGCCTATTTTAAAAATAAACTGGAAAAAACTAGTTGCAATTAGGGGATCGAATGAAAACTCACTAAGAGCACTAGAACCTTTCCGATTACCCGTTGAATCGACTTCTGGATAAGGCTGAATCTAGAAAATGATTTAGGCACCATTTCTTTGTATAGCTCTCTAAATTACCATTTCCTACCCTTGCTTCACAATCACTTGCAAGCCCGTTGAGCCTTTATTTTGGTATGATAAATGCGTACCGATTTTATTATTACACACGTTAAAACCTCTCCCTTTGCCTAAAATAATTTTGGCTTCCCCTTAGAAGGATGGCCGCTCTAGTAAGGATGGATGTACATTACGACGTTCTTTTGGGATATCAAAAATCACCCTGATGAGGATGGGTCTATACTTCAGAAAAGGGGTTTCGATCATTTACAATTTTTTAAAAAAACTACTAAAAATTGTCCTGATAACGATCAGTTTTCACTTTCGGGAAGGGTACCAGTCATCGGTAATTTTGTTCGAATGTTAAAAGATCGCCACGGTGAAAGTGGGTTTACAATTCGAGAAGAGAGTCTCAATTATTTTAGGTTGCTAAAAATTGCCCTGATAAAGATAAGCTTACACTTCGAGAAAAGGGGTTTGATCATTATCTTTGTATAATTAGAGATATAAGCTAAAAAAAAAAGAAGAAGAACGATAAAAAAAAAGAAAGAAAAGAAAAAAGAAGAAGAAGAAGAAGAAGAAGAGCTTAGGTGATAGTGGTTATCTTTTTAACTAAATTGTTATGCTGAGCTTGATGAGTTCATGTATTACCAAATCCAAATTCAAGAGTATCTGGACAGTATACAATTGGGGTTGAGAATGGTCCTTTCATCCGTCGAATGAACGTTGCGGCTATTTTTCTCTAGCGACCTGATCCTCCTTTGGCAGCCAATTACCTAAACCTAACGTTACAACCAAAATAAGACCTATTGATTATGGGTTCGACCTTATCTAACTAGCGGAGATGACCTTCTAGTAAGGTTTGGTACATAGGAAGAGGCATATGGTGTTTCTTGAGCTTCAAGCGAGAAGCCATGAGTGCATTAGTGCATTCGAGTTGAGTCTCCTCCTCAAAGTTGCATCTAGAATTTGCTTTCAAATGATAAAAAAAAACTCTGTTTTGGCCTTTTGCACATACACACAGAGATCGCATGGTATGCCTCGTATTTACATGCTGATTTAGTAAACATAGATACTTACATATTTACCTTCTTGCACTTCATTGGGAATGGCCCCCGAATTCTTTTGCTGAGATTGAATCGGTTGAGAATGTGGTTCATTCAATATGCTCAAAGGCAGATAGAAACTCGAATTTGAGATACCTAATACGTTGCACTCATTTTACAATCTTGGGATATTTCTTATCACTACTCATGAAAATGATACTTTGCATATACGCCAGCCACATCCCTTATACATATGCTTTCTGCAAATGTTTCTACACATAACTGTAGCAAACATTCTCATAAATAGTTTTACATATATAATTCTTGGTGCATGTCTTTTGGCATAAAATTTTTAGCGAGCATATTTCATAGATACTTTCGCACGCGTGCCTCTCTAAGGTCCATTTATTTTGCGCATTTCGTGGGCATATCTTTTGCATGCATCTCACATGCACATCATTTGCATGCATTTTGTACATGTATACATAATTTTTTTTTGCGTTTGTTTCATATGCATAGTTATCCATGCACACATCACACACATCCAATTCTTTACATAGCCTTCATGTATATAATGACTTCCCCCTATCTTTGCATGTGATTCTTCACACCTATGCCAGTGAAGGACTCTTTACCCTCAAAGTTATGATCATCTGTATATATTTCACACTCATAATCCCCTTGAACATATTTTATGCTTGATCTTTTGCATGTATTTCTTATTCATGATCATTTACAAACATTTTTTTTGCACACATTCCGTAATTTTTTATCATGCACGTGACTGTGGCATATATGTCATGTACACAATTCTCTGCATGCATATCATATTTGTAATCCATGCATAGTACACACGCTATACACTTAAATTTCACACATGCATAACATCACATGTCATTTCATGCATGCATAACTCTTAGATTTCATACATGCATAACTTTGTATGCCATCTCATACATACATAGCCTTTTACATGCATTCCAAGCATACATGGTGTCTAACACGTAGATAATATACATCAGTCTCACGTCGACAAGCAAAGCTCTCAAAGTCCTCTGAGGAGGCAAAATCTCAAAGTACTCTGAGGAGGCAAAATCTGAAAGTCCTCGCAAAATCTGAAAGTCCTCTGAGAAGGCAAACTCTTTAAGTCAAGTCCTTTTGACAAGGCATTCTCAGTCTCTTCGGATCATTATCTTTAAGTCCTTGTTCAAAAGGCATTCTTAGTCTCTTCGGAGCATTATCTTTAAGTCCTTGTACAAAAGGCATTCTCAGTCTCTTCGGAGCATTCTTTTTAAGTCCTTGTTCAAAAGGCATTATCAGTCTTTTCGGAGCATTCTCTTTAAGTCCTTGTTCAAAAGGCATTCTCAGTCTCTTCGGAGCATTCCCTTTTAAGTCCTTGCTCAAAAGGCATTCTCAGTCTCTTCGGAGCATTCCCTTTTAAGTCCTTGTTCAAAAGGCATTCTCAGTCTCTTCGATGCATTATCTTTAAGACCTTTTTCACAGGCATTCTCAGTCTCTTCGGAGCATTATCTTTAAGACATTTTTCATAGGCTTTCTCAGTCTCTTCAGGACATCAAATTATTTTCAAAACCTCTTCATTCACGTTATGCAGGGGGCAATCAAGCCGGGACGAGGCTAACAGATCACAAGCAATAGAACATATCACAAATCGAGATTGTAGTCGGAGAGTACTGCATCTCACAGTTCATGTTGTAGTCAGAGAGTACTACTCACCTTGCAGATCGGATGGGGGTTAGCAAGGGAACTTCACCAATCGAAGTTGCAGTTAGAGAACACTGCTCTTCACACCGGGATTGTAGCCAGAGAGTGCTACATCTCATAGTTCATGCGGTAGTCAGAGAGTACTATGCACCTTGCAGATCGGATGGGGGTTAGCAAGGGAACTTCACCAATTGAAGTTGCAGTTAGAGAACACTGCTCTTCACACCGAGATTGTAGTCAGAGAGTGCTACATCTCACAGTTCACGCGGTAGTCAGAGAGTACTACGCACCTTGCAGATCGGATGGGGGTTAGCAGGGGAACTTCACCAATTGAAGTTGCTGTTAGAGAACACTGCTCTTCACCTCGAGATTGTAGTCAGAGAGTACTGCATCTCACAGTTCATGTTGTAGTCAGAGAGTACTACACACCTTGCAGATCGGATGGGGATTAGTAGGGGAACTTCACCAATCGGAGTTGCAGTTAGAGAACACTGCTCTCCATTTTGAGACTATGGTTAGAGAACACCGCATCTCGCCAACCGAAGTGACAGTTAGAGAACACTGCTCTTCACATAGAGGATGTAGTTAGAGAAACTACACCTCACACCATGCAGGCCGAGACGAGGCTAGCGGTATAGACCAGCCACCGTGCAGACCGAGACGAGGTTAGCGGGGTGCCAGTGATAGAACAGATCACAACAGAGGATGGAGTTAGAGACACTTCATCTCACATCGCGCAGGTCGAGACGAGGCTAGCTGTACAGACCAGCCACCGTGCAGACTGAGACGAGGTTAGCGAGGCGCCAACAATAGAACAGATCGCAACAGAGGATGGAGTTAGAGACACTTCACCTCACACTGCGCAGGCCGAGATGAGGCTAGCAGGACAGACCAGCCACCAAGCAGACCGAGACGAGGTTAGCGGGGCGCCAACGATAGAACAGATCGTAACAGAGGATGGAGTTAGAGACACTTCACCTTACACCGCGCAAGCCGAGACGAGGCTAGCGGGACAGACCAGCCATCATGCAGACCGAGACAAGGTTAGTGGGGCGCCAGCGATAGAACAGATCGCAAATAGAGGCTATAGTAAGAGAGTACTACATCTCACAAACTCCTTGCAGGCTGAGACGAGCCTAGCAGAACACTCGTGGTAGAACAGACCACAGATCGAGGTTGTAGTTAGTGAGTACTGCACCTCATAGCCACCATGCGGACCGAGATGAGGTTAGCAGGGGGATTAGCGATAGAGCACATCGCGACGATACTGCAGTAAGAGAATACCGCATCTCGCAATGGAGATTTGTAGTCAGAGAGTACTACATCTCATCAAAGCTGCGCGAGTCGAGACGAGGCTAGCAAAGCAAATGAAGTTACAATTAGAGAACACTGCGCTTCGCAATGGGATCATGGGTAGAGAATGCTACATCTCACAAACACCTTACAGGTTGAGACAAGACGAGTAGGGACACATACACCAAACAAAAGGCTAGACACCGCACAGGTTATATGCCAAAAACGATAGGGGTTAACACGTCGATAAACAGACGTTAACTGCCCTAATAGCTCCAACTTCATCCGGTTCAAGCGTAGTCTCCTCAGGTACGTGCCTCTGCATCTCTTTTTCTCTTCCTCTCTGAATTTTGGCCTTTCTTCTTTGAATTTTGGCTCACCTAGGTGTCTAGGCACTAGCTTCTCCAAAATTGGGGGCAACTGTAGACACTGGGTTCTGAGACAGATTTTGATGGCAATTTTGGGTCCTTGATAAATTCCTCCAAATAAAAAATAATAATAAATACATAAAATGTGTAAGTAAAATTTAAAAATTTAAAAATTAAAAAAAATTAGGATTAGTTTAATTTAATTAGATAAATTAAAAATTAATTATTTAGTTAATTAGTCAATATTATTAGTTAATTAATTAGTTATAGTTAATTAGTTAATATTTTAGGATAATTAAAATTAAAAAAAAAAGAGAAAATAAATATAAGGTTTAATTAGATAAAAATACAGAGTATTTAATTAGTAGAGTGTTTAATTAATTAGAATATGTATGATAATTTAAATAGTTTAATTAGTAAAGTGTGTAATTATTTAAGTGAATTAAATTAATTAAAAAGTAAGAAAAGATGGAGGAAATTATTAGGTAAACCCTAATTGTGGGTATAAAAAGAAAAGAATGAACAGGGGAAAAGAGAGGCTCTCGAGTGGCTGAAGACCAAGGAAAAGCCAAGAAAAGAAAAGAAAAGAAAAAAGAGAGAGAGCAAGAGGACAGAGGGGGCCGGCCATAGAAAGAAAATTAGGATAGAAAAAAAAGAAAGACACAAAAGGCCAAACAAAGAAAGAGAAAGGAAGTGAAAATAAAAGAAAGAAAATAAGAAAGAAGCAAAAGTGAGATCAAGGAACAGAGGAACATGGAAACGCAGACCACCGGGAAAGGAAGAGAAAAAGAGGAGAAGGAAGAGGGGGCAGCGCCGGCCACCTGCGGCGGAGAGGGACGCCACGCTCGGCGGCGCTGGCACCCTAGCGCCTGGACGCATCCGGCGGTGGCCACCGGCTACCGCCACTCGCTGCCATGGAGGAGATCGGCAAGAAGGGAGAGAACGCCACCAACGACGTTTCTGATCAAGCGGCGATTCCTTCCGGCGCGTGGCTATCTCCGGCGATCTATCTTCCGGTATGGGTGGTGTCGACCACCTTTCCTCCGACGAAGCTCCGGCAACCGGTAAGTCCTTTTTCCCTTTTATTATTATTATTATTATTATTATTATTATTATTATTATTATTATTATTATTATTATTATTATTATATATTTATTTATTTTCTGTTTTTATATTTATATTTATTATTATTATTATTATTATTATTATATTATTAATTATCAATTATTATTCTATTTTCATTATTACTATTATTATTAATATTATTATGTTTATGTTTATTTATTCTTATTTAGCTTTTTGTTTTTATGTTGTTATTTTCTTTATTATTTATTATTATTATTTGATTTATTTTATTGTTAGTGTTGTTGGATTATATTGATATTCTTATTGTTAATGTTATGTATTTCATGTTTATTGTATATTATTTGCTCCTTTGTTTAGTATCATTATTATTGTTTATTATTTATTTTATGTTTATCATTACTTGTATTATTTATTATCATCATTTAATTTTTTGAATTATTATATTATTATTCTTATTTTTTTTTGTTTTTATATTATTATTTTACTAATGTTAATTTTATTATTATTATTATTATTATTTGATTTATTTATTAATAGTGTTATTATGTTATCATTGTTGTTAATATCATTTAGTTTATGTTTATTTTACATTTATTGGTGATTATTATTGAGTATTTGTTCATGTTACTATCATTACATTGAATTATTATTCTATCCATTTATAATTATTATCATTATTTTATGTTTATTTATTATCCATTATTATTTTATAATATTATTATTAGCATTATCATTTTTATTGGCATTAATCATTTTAATTGTCATTTGTGCTTTTATTCATTCATTTTTCTCAATTTACTTAATTCAATTATTTGTTTATTTATTTATTTATTCATTTATTTATTAGTTACCATTTTTTTTCAAAATTCCCTTTTTAGCTTTTTCTCTTATCTTATTTTATTCCATTTCTGGATTTTAGCACTAACACGTTTGTTTATTTTTGTGAGATATTATCTAATTATTTTTGGATGGGTTAGAATTGTGATGATGGTTGCTACCCAGATCATAAGGATTTTCTCCCGGTTTAATTCTTCAACTCTTGTCTTTTATTTGTATTCGTTTATCTTTATTTATGTGTCTTTATTTTTATGTAAATCGTTTTTATCTCGTTATAATAAAAATGGATTAATTTTTTATGGTAATTAATTTGGAGTCTTTGCAAATTAAGGACCAAAGTCCTATTTTCTATCCAATAAATCCATCGCAAAAATCGTTTTCATAATAAACGCATGCGAGGACCAATGTCCTCATTGTTAAATGAATTCCCTGTTTTATGTATGTATCGCACTTTTTATAAATGGGAGTTATATTTCACTTATAGTATTATTGTATTTTATTTTGGAACATTTATTCTTTATTTTTGTTTTATTTGTTTATTAATGCTTTTGATGTGAACAAATGCGCCTTTAATCAAATTGCATCGTGTGGAGAGAGAGCGAACTAATGAACTCAAAACTTAATTGTAAAATAAATCGAGGTAGAAATAGATGAGAAGTCCCGAACCCAACTCTGGTCTTTGGGCTCAATGAGGCGAGAGGTCTTTCCGATCACTCATTGGAACATCCAAGACACCTCTTGTGTCCCTTTCAAAGACTTAATTAATAATCCTAGGCTCCATAGGGTGAGAGGGTCATTCCCAATGTTCTATTGGGGTGTTCACCTCAAAGACCCCTTTGGCTTGCCCAAAATGGATATATGCGCTGTCTTAGGCTCACTGAGGCGAGATGAACTTTTTCAATATTCTATTGGGTGGTGACTCCATGAAACCTCCTTGTTGCCCAAAATAGACGCACTTGTAAATACCTTACAAGTTGTCAATGAACCTCATTTTGCTCGATCGCCCTCAAGCGGGCGGTCAAGGGGCGTCCACGGGGTTCGGCACGGGTCACACAACCCCCATTATAAATTGCAAGCAATTCATACATAAATCGGGATATAAATTAAGAGTGAGGACATTGGTCCTCGCATGCACATTTATTATAAAATGGTTTTGAAAAATAGGACATTAGTCCTCAATTTATAAGAAAAGAATCCCAATTTAATTAATAAAAAACATTTGACCATTTTTCATTAGCGGGATAATACAAGAAGAACAATATTTACAATAACGATATGAATTAAATAAAAAGGAGATAAAGTCTAGAAAATAAACCCGGGAGGGGACCCTTGGGCCTTTGCGGTAGCTTCTACATCAAAAAGCTCCAAATTCACCAGACAAGTCAAAAAAAATAAAACTCACAAAAATAAAGGATGTGTTAATGTAAAATAAAATAAAGAAAATAGATATGAAATTAAAAGATAGGGAGGAAAAATGGAAGAAATTGAATAAGAAAAACCATTTAAAACAAAAGAAAAGAAGAAAAGGAGCTTAATGGGAAAAGAGGCCCAGGGATGGCCCAAAACGTGTGACCGACGGGCGTCCCTGGAAGCGACAGACGGGCATAAGGGCGACCCTTGATGTCCCGTCGCTCGCTTGAGCGACAGCCGTCAGTGGTCCTTATGCCCGTCGGTCATCTCTGTTTCCGAAATAGTAACCCAAAATTGAATTTTCTCTTTATTTCAATTTGAATAAAAGGGATTTTTATGCAAGAAATTATCAAAGATGATTTAATTCAAAGTAAATAGGTCCTGAATGTTTACCCTTGGATTTTTACCTTGTGAAGGTGAACGTTGCAAGATTTCGACTCCTCAAGTTCTACAAGGATCGGATTGCGATCACACGATCAGGAGAGATTTTTGGTTGCAAAAATCTCACTTTGAAAAATAAACCAAGAGAAGGAAATTATTCTCTCTTTCTTGGAATTTGAACATCAATAAATATCCGAATTAGCTAGATGGATGAAAACGAATGGATCTTGCTTCCTCGGATTAGCATAATTCAAGAATAAAATAAAGAAAAGAAATTTTGAAAGAAAAATTCTTTTTGTAGAAATTGAAAATGAAATCTTCTGTGGAAAATTGCTAAGCTTTAATTTTCTAATAAAAAGTTTTCTAATCAATAATTTATCAGTCAAAATTCCAACCCTGAAAACTGAATCCTTTTCCCCTATTTATAGGTTTAGGAGGAAATTTCAAATAAATTTAAATTTTAAATTCAGATTTGAAGAGAATTTTCCGAAATCAAATCAAAACTGAACGATTTTCAGAATATTCCTAAAGTCCAATCTAATATTCAAAAATATTTGAAAAGATTTGGGAAATTCAAAAAGATTTAAAAATATTTTGTAAACATCCCTTAAATTCTATAAAATCTACCGACCGACGGGCTGCCCGTGGATTATCGACGGGCGTCGGTCGCAAGGGGCACCAGCGGTCATTTGACTGGCGGGCTCTACACGTGGCACGGAGATGAGAGACAACCGTCTCCCACGAGGAGCGGGCGTCTCTCAGTCGAGCGATGGGTGCCGCTCAACCAAGCGACGACCCCATTCCCGAGCGATGGGCTTCTCTCATTCGCGCGACGGGCTCCCTTCCCCGAGTGACAGCCGGCACTCGACATGAGAGATGGGTCTCTCGTGTGAGCGACGGGCTATTCTCCAACGACGGGCTGCCCGTCTGTGGGTTCAAAAGCCAATTTTCAAAGTTGAACTCTTTTCGACTGTCCGAAATCCCTCGTTTACCCAGAACACCTCCGATACTTATAAAACTGGCAGACGAACATCCACAACTTTCGTCCCTCGCCCAAAAACCGACATTAGTTTCTTCATCGGGTAACTCTGATCTGGACTACCTCAGGACCCGATGTCTACACCTTTCTCTTTAGATTGGCATAGGACCTCTATCTATCCTTAGCCACCTTCAGGTTTCGCTGCACAACTCTTATCTTCTCCTCGGTATCCCTGATCATCTCTGGCCCAACAATTAAACGCTTGGTCAACTCTGTCCAACAAACTGGAGTCTTATACGGCCGACCATACAAAGCCTCAAATGGTGATATCCCAATGCTCGATTGATTGCTATTATTGTAGGAAAACTCCATAAGCTGCACATACCTATCCCAACTGCAAGAAAAATCCAAAGCACAGGCCCGAAGCATATCCTCTAGAATCTGGATAACCCGCTCGGACTGACCATCTATCTGAGGATGAAATGCTGTGCTGAAATTCAATTTGGTACCCAAGGCTCACTGCAACTCTTTCCAAAACTTAGATGTGAACCTTGGATCCCAGTCGGACACTATAGACAATGGCACTCCATGCAATCAGACCACCTCATCCACATAAATACTGGCTAACCTATCCATCGGATAGTCCACTCTAACTGGTAGAAAATGAGCTGACTTCGTAAGTCGATCCACAATCACCCAAACCGAATCATGCTTCCGTTGAGTAACTGGCAAACCCGACACGAAATCCATGGCGATGTCATCCCATTTCCACTGAGGAATGGATAAAGGAGTGAGCAATCCCGAAGGGACTTGATGCTCAACCTTTACCTGCTGACAAGTCAAACACTTCGCCACGAATTCCATAATGTCTCTCTTCATCCCGGACAACCAGTAGAACTGCTTCATATCCTGATACATCTTCTCACTGCCGGGATGCATAGTAAAGACCGTAGTGTGTGCCTCACTCAAAAGCTTCTTCCTTAACTCATCACTCTCGGGCACACACAAACGATGCCTATACATGAGCACCCCATCCAAAACTAAGAACTCGGACTGCTTACCCGATCGGACCTCTTACAAAACCCACTGCAATCTCAAATTATCCTTCTGAGTGTCCACAATCGACTATCTCAAGGTTGGCTGTACTCTCAATCGGGCGACCAAAGCCCCGTCCGAATCAAATCTCCATCCAAATCGTCGCAAAAACAAAGCCGAAACTGACTTCCAACTCAGAGCATCCGCAACCACATTAGCCTTACCCGAATGGTAGTCCACAATACAGTCGTAATCCTTGAACAATTCTAACCATCGACGCTATCTCATATTCAATTCCTTCTGGGTGAGGAGGTACTTCAAGCTCTTATGATCTGTGAAAATCCTGCACTTCTCCCCATACGGATAATGCCGCCAAATCTTCAAGTCAAAGATCACAGTCGCCAACTCTAAATCATGCGTCGGATAGTTTTTCTCATGAGGCTTCAACTGACGAGATGCATAAGCAACAACTTTCCCCTCTTGCATCAACACACACCCGACACTTGATGCATCACTATACATTACAAACTCTTTACTCGATCGGGGCTGAGTAAGTACAGGAGCTTCAACCAACAACATCTTTAGCTTCTTAAAACAAGCCTGACACTTATCCAACCACTCAAATCTGATTCCTTTCCTCAACAATTTCGTCATAGGAGCAGCAATGACCGAAAAAACTTTCACGAACCGACGGTAATACCTTGCTAAACCGAGAAAACTTCTCACCTCAGTGACATTCCTAGGCGCTTTCCAATTAACAATCGCCTCAATCTTAGCTGGATCCACTTGAATACCCTTAGCTGATACAATATGGCCCAAGAAAGACACCTCTTGAAGCTAAAAATTACACTTGCTAAGCTTCGCAAACAAATGGTGCTCTCTCAAAACTTGCAGCACCAACCAAAGATGCTCCTCATGCTCACTCTCATCCCTTGAGTAAACCAAAATATCATTAATAAACACTACCACAAATCGATCGAGATATGGTCTAAACACTCGGTTCATCAAATCCATAAAAGCCGCAGGTGCATTAGTCAAACCGAACGGCATCACAAGGAACTCGTAATGACCATATCGCATCCGAAAGGCAGTCTTAACCACATCCGCATCCTTAACCCGAAGCTGATAGTAACCCAACCAGAGGTCAATCTTAGAGAAAACACTTGCACCTCTGAGCTGATCAAACAAATCCTCCACTCTAGGCAAGGGATATTTGTTCTTCACTGTTACCTTATTAATCTGCTTATAGTCAATACACATCCTCAAAGAGCCATCCTTCTTCTTGACGAACAAAACCGGAGCTTCCCATAGAGATATGCTGGGTCTAATAAACCCCTTATCAAATAACTCTTGTAGCTGAGTTTTGAGCTCTCTCAACTCTACAGGATCCATTCGATAAGGTGCTTTTGAAATGGGAGTAGTACCCGACACTATCTCTATGGACAACTCAACTTCTCTCTCAGGAGGCAAACCAGGTAACTCGCTTGGAAACACATCACCAAACTCCCTAACAACTGGGATATCCTCAATCTTAACCTGATCACGCTTAGAATCCAACACAACTGCTAAGAATGCCTCACAACCTTTCCTCATAAATCTCTTGGCTTGCATAGCAGAAATCATATTACTCAAGGTACTTGAACCCAAACCTTTAACAATCACTGGAGACTGATCCCTATCTCGCAACACAACCACTTTCCTATAACAATCAACCACTGCCCGGTGCTTACTAAGCCAATCCATACCCAAGATCAAATCAAACTCTCGAAATGGCAACTCAATCAAATCAGCAGAAAACTCAACCCTTGAATCAGAAGAGGACAAGTCCTATACACTCTACTAACATTAATACTATGCCCTAAAGGACTGGTCACACAAACCTCATAGTCTAACTGATCAACCTCATGCAATCTATCAAATAACTTGTCTGTGCATAAATATGAGTGTGTGGAACCAGGGTCAATTAGAGCATAAATCTTAGTGTCAAAGAGTAGGAACTTACCTGTTATCACATCGGGAGCGTCCTGCTCATCACGAGCTCTCATAGCATATGCCCTAGCTGGAACTACCATAGGACGATCAACTGACTCAGATGGAGCTCCACCACTAGGCCGACCGCCTCGACCTCTACCTCTGCTCTTAGCCTGACCAGATTATGGTGCATTCGACCCAACTCTACCGGTCTCACGCTAATCACCAGAAGCCTCACCCAATCTAGGACAACTAGCCAAATAATAATCCGTGCTCCCACATCTGAAACAGCCACCTGTACTCACCCCTATGGTGCTTGCTGCAATGAGAACACTCGGGTAACATTTCAGTCCTATTACCCGATCCACCTCTACTAGAACTCAAACTCATAGCTGAACCCTGCCTTCTGCCTCTTAAAACTGGACCTGAAGATGAATCATCCTGTAGGTTCCTAGACCTCTTCCCCGGAGATGATGATGATAAGGATCCTCCACGAGGGGGATGCCTTCTCTGTGCCCTCTCTCTTAACACTGACTCTGATCTCTCAGCCCGCACTACTGCCTAAACAATCTGGTAATACCCAATACCTGGAGTACTCATTAGAGAAATAAGCATGGCTCTCAACGACTCATTCAACCCAGCCTCAAAGTGCCGATATCTAAACTCCTCTGTCAAAACACCCTCTGGAGCATACTTCGCAAGCCGGTTGAACTCTTTCTCAAACTCTGATACTGACATGGCTCTCTGTTTCAAACTCAAAAACTGTGCCCATTTCGCATCCTTATAAGCCTGAGTTACATACTTACTGGTGAACTCCCTCTCAAAGAACTCCCAAGTAATAGGGTCAGGAAACTGGGAATGCCTACGGACCAATTTCCACCAATCATAGGCGGATCCCTGAAGCAATGCAACCACACACTCTACCTGCCTCTCAGGTGGACACCGAATCTCATCTAAAACTCGCTCTACCCTGTATAACCATTTCTTAGCATGCTCTTACTCATCCAATCCAGTCCCATAAAAGTCCTCTATACCAGCTTTCCTCATACTCTCAATAGGGGCTCTAGGGGCAATCACCCTCTCTAAGACTCTAGCCATATCCTGTGAAATCTTCAGCATGGCCTCAAAGGGCATGGCTGCAGCCTCAGGCTGTACCCTAGCTGGTTGAGCCGACAAAAACACAAAAGGATCCACTGCTTGAGGATTCACATTCTCAGCGGACCCCTCAAGTGATCCATGCACCGAATCAGAAGACATCTAAAACAAACAAAAAGACAATTATATCAGCCAACACAGTCCTAGACATATGTATATGCACAACAACATCCAGAAAATGCCTAAACCTGGCTCTGATACCAAAAATTGTAACACCCCCTACCCATACGTAGGCGTACCCATCCGCAAGGGAGTGAGAAGCCGTATGAGTCAGGGTGTCACCAAACAGATCAAGCAATAAACATGCATTAACATACATCACACATCCATAAATACAACGGAATTAAAACTTTAAAACAATAAGATCATTCATGCATAAATGTAATAATAATATTCATTACACAACTGTTCTGATATTACCCAATAATTACATTTTTCAGAATATAGATACAGTGACGCGCGCCGGATCCCAAACGCCACCCTTTTTGACCGCCCGTACGTGGGAGATCGGGGCATTTGTGGGTCCATTGACATCTTGCAATAAATTGCAAGTGCATCTATGTTGGGCAACAAGGAGGTTTCATGGAGTCTCCACCCAATAGAACATCGGGAAAGTTTCTCTCGCCTCGGAGAGCCTAAGACTGCGCTTGGTATCCATTTTGGGCCAGCCAGAGGGGTCTTGGAAGGTACACCTCTCGCCCTAAAGAGCCTAGGATTAGCGCTAAAGTCTCGTGGCATAAAAAGGTGTCTTGGAGGGTAGACCTCTAGCCTCTTTGAGCCCAAAGACCAGAGCTGGGTTCGGGATTTCTCATCTATTTCTACCTCGATTATTTTATGATCAAATTTTAATACCATTGATTCGCTCTCTCTACACACAATGCAATTAATTGAAGGCGCATTCATTCATTTCAAAAGTTGTAAATGGGCAAATAAAGATCAAGAACAATAAATTACAATAATACAAGGAGCGGAATACAACTCCCGTTTGTAAATGTGCTATACATGCGTAAAACGGGTTATTCATTTATTTTGAGGACTTTGGTCCCCGCATGTATATTTATTATAAAACAGTTTTGATGTGATGATTTATTTGGGTATGAAAAACTAGGACATTGGTCCCCTTTTATTTTTTTTAAAAAAAATGTCAAGTTAATTAATAGAAATGTTTTTGTGATTTTCTTTTTAGCGTGCCTAAATAAAGAATTTTACAAGAAAATTATATGGCAAAATTAAATATAATATTACAAATAAAGAAAATAAATATATGAACCAAACGAGCCTTTTTGGACCTCCCGATGTGCTCGCAAAAACGCCCAAGCGAAAAATGAGTTTAGACATAAAACAAAATACAAATAAAATAATGTTAGTAATTAAATCAATTAAACATACAAAATAATGAATAAAAAATTAAAATAAAATAAGATGATATGAAAAGAATAATAATGGAATAAAAAATATTAACAAACCAAAATAAGATGAGAAACATGGATTATATGTGATAAATGATTAAATGATGTGATGAAAATAAAATAAAACATGTTAATTAATTAGTACATGAAAATATACACATGATGAAAATAATGATGATAAGTGAAAAATAATGAATGAATAAATAAACAAATGATAATAAAATCATGTAACAATGATAAAAATTAGTAAATAAAGGAATGATGAAAATAATAATGATATATAACAAGGTTAATTGATGTGTTCATAATTAATACAAACTATTTACATGGCAAAAAGATTAATTTAAATTAATTAATTATTTGCATGTTAAAAATAACGAGGAATCAAAATAAATTATTTACATGTTAGGAATTAAAAAATAATAATATTCACATGAATAAAAATCAAATCATATATAAACAATTAAATGGAACAAATATAAGATCAATACAACAAATGAATAGATGAAAACAATAAATAAATCAATAAAAACAATAAAATATATATGAATAAATTAAATAAAAATAAAATAGAATAGAAATTGAGCCTAGAATATTTACCCTCAGAGTATTGGATTTGATAAAGGAAAAGTGATGATTTTCCGGAAAATTGCTTGAAAGAATAATTTAGCAATAAAATTAATCCTCTTTGTTTGTGGAGAAAACAAAGGAATTGATTTGTATGCTTAAGATTGAAATTGAAATTGATGTCAAATTGATGATTAATTTCTTGTGTTTATGGAGGAAAAACAAAGAAATTAATTGGAATAATTAAGAATTGAAAATTGATCTTTCAATTTCAATTAAACCTTTTTCATTCAAAAAGAAATCTCAAAATGTTTAGAAGAAAAATCAAAGAGGAAGAGAAATCCTGGAAATTCTGATGTCAAAAAAATAAAATAGTAGTAGTGGAGGCTCCCTTTGATTTTTCATCATAAAGTATTTAAAGAATAGAAAATGTTGCCCTAATTTAATAAAGGAAAACAAACCTAATTTTATTCAAATTCCTTTATTTTTGGGATAAAATCAAGTTTTATTAATTAATAATCCATAAAAAATATTTTGGAATTTTATTTGAACTCAAAACCCTTAATTTTGGGATAAAAAACGGATTTTTGGGTGAAAAAATCGGAAAAAAGGCTGAAAAAATGGAAAATAGGGTATCAGACCCTATACCGACGGCCAGGATGCCCGTAGCTATAGAGGGGCGGGCGTCGGAGCGGCAACCAGGCGAGATTCGCGCGCTGGCGCTCGCGCACGAGCGCTCCGTGCGGCGCTCAGCGTGCGCGATGCCGCGCGCAGCATCGGCGACGCTGAGCGTCGCCTTTGCGCTCGCAGCGCGATGGGTGCCTGCGAGCCGGGCGCGAGCGCGCTGCGCCCGGCACTTGTGATCCGACTTTTTTTTTATTTTTTATTTTTTTATTTCTTATTTTTAAATTATAAATTGACTAAAAACACTATAATTTTAAGCTCCCATTTTTCAAAATTAATTTTTTAAATATTTTTTATTATTTTCTAATTTTTCACTCTAAAATGCAAATTTGACGAGAAAATCATCACTTTTAACCTTTTAAGCCTGTGAAGGCAATTATCATCATTGGGTAATCCTGATCAAGGCTACTCGGGACCCGGTGTCTACAGTTGCCCCCAATTTTTGAGAGGCTAGTGCATGGGTGCCCAGGTGATCCAAAATTCAGGAAAAGGAAAGAAACGCGTACCTGAGGCGTCGATCTTCCTGGTTGATGGAATTGTAATGATAGCTGTTGCTGTCTTTTGGTTGTAGCTGGTAATGCTGTGGTCGTGCTAACCTCTTGTGGGTAGTGCCGCCATCGTGCTAACCTATGTGAATTGGTAGTGCCGTGGTCGTGCTAACCTCTTGTGGGTCGTGCTGCCATCGTGCTAACCGCTGTGAATTGGTAGTGCCGTGGTCGTGCCAACCTCTTGTGGGTTGTGCCGCCATCGTGCTAACCGCTGTGAATTGGTAGTGCCGTGGTCGTGCCAACCTCTTGTGGGTTGTGCCGCCATCGTGCTAACCGCTGTGAATTTTGGAACTGTGTTCCTTTAGATGTTTGGACTGGTGTCGTCACTCGGCTTTTGTTGGTGTTCCCCGCCGATTTCTCCTGCAAGATTGTATGCATAGGAATATACAAGAAATCACGTGTGCATGATATGGAATGCAAATGCTTGCAATAATGTATAGACTGTGCCCTAGGTGGTCCATGGTTCGCTGAGGTTGTAGCCTTCCTGCTCTACAATGCCCCCTGAAACCTGAGGATCATCGACAAGTTTTCTGAAAGAGACGTCCGGTATATATCCTTGCCCCCCCTGGTCAATGATCATTTACCCGGGATTCTGTTTCATGTTCTGTATTGTATGTTACCTGATTGAAAGAAGATCATCTGAAGTAACGCCGCCTTATCGCTTTAGGCATTGAACGTCATTGTTTTAAAGGTAGTGCGTCCCTTGTGGATTTTCACACTAGCTTTTCTTTGCGGGAAATGCGTCCCTTATGGGATTTTCACACAACCCTTTGCCTAACTTTTGCCTGGAATGGACCCAACCCAATCCAGCGGCTTTTGTTTATTTTATATTTATATTTTTTGTAGGGCAGACTGCCTATTTCCAGGTTTTCACCCTGCCCTTTGGCCTAACTTTTGCTTAGAGAGCCAGTTACGGTTTTCATCTCTAACGGCCTTCTTTGTTTTGTTTTGTTTGTTTGTTTGTTTTTTTTTTAGGTTATCACCAAAGCTTCTGTTAAGAGCAAATAGCACATATCCAATGAAGGGACTGAGCAATAATCATTAGATGAGCAATTGGTATATTTCTTTTTAAGACAGAACTGAAAGATCAATGAAAATGTATTCTTTTATTCATTGCAAAATTGTGTACATTTATATATGATTTCATCATACATGATTTTCATTTGACAAGAATTCAAAAGCATATGACTACACCTAATCTCGGAGTGGGTTTTGTCAGCATCAAACTCCTGTTATCAATCGGCCCTCTCGGGTTTTCTCGATTAAATATTTTCTCTGATGCCTCTAATTTTTGCACAGGATGCCGTTTTTCGGTTTTCACCCTGTCGAGGCACCCAATTTTAGCACAGCCGCCTCTTTTCGATTTTCGACTTGCAGGGCATTTTATTCTCTTCTTTTTATTTTGGTCTTTAGCCGTGGAACCTTTTGAGTCTGTCGACATTGATCGGTTCTTTGAATTCGTTCCCATCACTATCCGACAAGATTGCAGCTCCCTTGGACAGCAGCTTCTTAAGGATATACGGCCCTTCCCAGGTAGGTCTGAATTTCCCTCTAATATCTGGTATGCCTGGCCTCATCTGCTTGAACACCAAGTCCCCTTCTTTCAACGGATGCTTTCTCACCTTCTTTCCGAAAGTCCTTGCCAATCTCTTCTGGTAAATCTGATTATGATAATAAGCTTTCAGCCTACTCTCATCCAGTAAATTCAAGTGCTGTAGCCTCTGCTGCGCCCATTCGGCCTCCGGGATTTGGGCTTCCATGACCACCCTTAGCGATTTAAGCTCTATCTCTACCGGCAACACTGCTTCTGTTCCGTATACCAGGGAAAATGGTGTAGTGCCTGTAGACGTCCTCACCGTCGTTCTATATCCCCACAGGGCAAAGGGTAACTTTTCAGCCCAGTCCTTGTAAGTTTGGACTATCTTGGACAGGATCTTCTTTATATTCTTATTCGCGGCCTCTACTGCCCCATTCGCTTGCGGTCGGTAGGGAGAGGATTTATGATGCTTAACACCATACTTCTCGAGAAGTTTTCTGGTTTCTCCCATGAACTGCACCCCATTGTCGGACACTATGTGATGAGGGAGGCCATACCTGTAAATCAAATTCCTCTCTATGAACTTGGCCATGTCCCTTGCATCAATCTTCTTGAAGGATTCTGCCTCGACCCATTTGGTAAAATAGTCGATTGCGACTATGATGTATTTGTGCCCATTGGACGCCGTGGGATGGATTTCGCCTATGATGTCTATTCCCCATGCTGCAAATGGCCATGGAGATGTTAAGTTATGTAACTCTAAAACTGGCACATGCCTCAAATTTGCGTACTGTTGGCATAACTGGCATTGCTTCACAAATTTTGAACAATCTGTATCCATTGTGAGCCAATAAAACCCTTGGCGCATGATCTTCTTTGCTAAGGCTAAGCCATTCATGTGAGCTCCACAAACCCCGGCGTGAACCTCTTCCATAAGTCTTTTAGCTTCTTTCTCTGCCAGACATCTTAACTGGATACCATCAGCTTGCCTTTTATACAAAGTGCCATTAACACTGATGAATTGAGTGGATAACTTCCTGATCATTCTTTGGTCCTTCTCAGTGGCTTCCTCTGGAAAGATTGATCTCTCTAAATAATTCTGAATGTCATAA
Source organism: Excoecaria cochinchinensis (assembly GCA_947683425.1). Classification (NCBI taxonomy): domain Eukaryota; kingdom Viridiplantae; phylum Streptophyta; class Magnoliopsida; order Malpighiales; family Euphorbiaceae; genus Excoecaria; species Excoecaria cochinchinensis. Next base: position 8,555,415 of record CANTUQ010000146.1, on the reverse strand, counting down.
TACCATGGATTTCCATCAATGGCCTCAATGTCCATCACCTGTTCAGCTTCAAAGCAAGGTCTATCCAAACTATAAATCAGCACGGGTTTCATCGCAACTCCTGTTGGGTTATCCCACATAGACACTAATGTTGCTAGAGCATCAGCTAACTGATTTTCGTCTCTAGGGATGAAGTGGAAAGTGCAAATCTCGAACTGGCTGCTCAACGTTCTCAAGTGCTTTACATAAGCCAACAACCTTTCTTCCTTGACTGACCACTCCCTTCTGATCTGATGAATTACCAAGGAAGAATCTCCAAATACTTCTGCGGTCTCTGCCCCCAGAGCGAGTAATGCTTCCAATCCAAAGATGCAAGCTTCATATTCTGCTTCATTATTGGTAGCCTTATACCTCAGCTTCTTAGCCAATGGTAGTCTTTCACCATCTGGGGTCGTAAGAATAACTCCTACGCCTGCTCCCTTATTATTGACTGCTCCATCAAAGAATAATTGCCACCCTTGCACTGCTATGGCCGTAACATCTTCATCTGGGAAGTTGTATTCAAACTGATCTCCCTCAATAGGATGCTCGGCTAAGAATTCTGCTACCGCTCTTCCCTTAATGGTTTTCTTGGTTATGTACTCAATATCAAATTCCTGCAACAGCAGTAACCATCTTCCCATCTTCCCTAGTAGAGAGGGTGCTTCTTAGAGGTATCTGAGCGGATTATGTTTGGCAACCGTTTGTACCTTGAAGGAATGAAAGTAGTGCCGCAACTTCTTAGAAGCCCAGATAACTGCTAAACAAATCTTTTCTACCTCTACATATTTGGCTTTGTACGGCAGGAATTTCTTGCTAAGATAATAAACTGCAAACTCCACACCAAAATTGTCCTCTTGAGACATCATAGCACCCACTGAGTTATCTTCCACAGCCAGGTACAGGATTAGTGGTTTGGCACGGCGTGGTGGTCTTAGTACCGGAGGATTTAGCAGATAGTCCTTAATGGTGTCAAAGGCCAGTTGACAGTCATCGTTCCATATCATCAGCTGATTCTTCCTAAGAAGCTTGAAAATAGGCTCACATACTGAAGTTAGCTTGGCAATAAATCGGCCGATGTACTGAAGCTTTCCTAAGAAACTTCTGACGTCCTTCTCCTTCTTGGGCACTGGCATCTCTCTTATGGCTTTGACTTTATCGGGATCTATCTCGATTCCCCTCTGGCTTACTACATGGCCTAACAACTTTCCTGATGTAACTCCAAAAAGGCACTTCTTGGGATTGAGGCGCAAATCGTACTTGCTAATTATTTGAAAGAACTTTTCTAAAGCCTCAAAGTGACCCTCCCTGGTAGCCGACTTAATCATCATGTCATCAACGTACACCTCCACTTCTTTGTGGATTAAGTCATTGAGAACCTTGGTCGCCATCCTCTGATAAGTCGCTCCTGCATTTTTCAACCCAAAAGGCATAACTCGGTAGGCATATGTCCCCCACTCGGTGATAAAGGCTGTCTTGATCCGGTCCACTATTTTGTTAAGAATTTGATTGTACCCTGCGTATCCATCCACAAAGCTATACATCATGCAAGCAGCAGCACTATCTACTAGCACATCAATATGAGGAAGAGGGAAATCATCTTTCGGACAGGCCTTGTTCAGGTCTCGATAGTCAACGCATACTCGAACCTTACCGTCCTTCTTAGCTACAGGAACCACATTAGCTAACCATGTTGGGTATTGAACCTCTATCAGGAACTTAGCGTCAATCTGCTTATGGATCTCCTCTTTCACTTTCTGTGCCCACTCTGGCCTAAGCCTCCGAAGCTTTTGCTTGACTGGTTTAAACTCTGGGTAAGTTGGGATGGCATGTTCGGCAACATCTCGATCTATTCCCGGCATATCCTCATAGGTCCAGGCAAAGACTTTTTCATATTTTTTTAATATTCTCTCAAATTTTATTCTCTCTTTAGGAGTTATGTCTGATGCTAGCAAAATTTCCTTTGGATTTTCCAAAGTTCCGAGATTAAATGTGGTTGTACCAGTTGAATTGATATCAAAAATGAATGCATCATGCTTATGATCATGCGAAATGAAATCATCAGAAACATCACACAAGTAAGCAAAGTTATTCATCTCATTAACATAATCAGAAACATTAACATTGTCCTCAAAGAGTTCTGGTATAAAAAGAGAATCTAAATGACTATCAACTTCAGTCAACGCCGATGCTGCAGCTGACTGTGGTTTGGCTTCCTGGCTTGGTGAAATCTTGAGATCTTCACTCTTCGGCTCTGGTTCCACTATCTTCTCCTTCCCCTTAAGTCTGGTGGCTAACAGCTTATCAGTTACAATCTCTTCGGATTCACCTCTATCCCAGATGCTGCATTGGGTCATAATCTCCTCATCCCAAAAGTTCTCTACAGCTTTAACAACTCCGATTTCCCAATCAAAGACATCATTGAAAATTTCAAAAACCGGGGTAATCTTCCCATCTACCCACTGCGGCTCTTCTTCTCCGGTGTAAGCACAAACCGATGATGATGGTACAAAGCTCTCCAAAATATGGGGAATCTTCCCTGACACTTTCTTCTTACCATACTTTCCTTTGTAGCCCAACCCCTTTCGATCTTTTTGACCACGTGTAGTGATAGCATCCTGCAGTCCTTGTGACTCTTTTCCCAAACCAGCCCCTGGGAGGAAGTGCATCTTTTTCAGCATATTCACCACTTGAGGGTTACCTTCTAAGCTTTGCTCTTCTCTGATCACTGATACATGAAAGCCACTGAATGGCTGATTAGAGATCTCCAAAGCAGACACTTGGTTCTCTCTTGCTGCTTTAATGGTCACTACCTCTCCTTCATGAGGTATCTTAATTATCTGGTGTAAGGTAGATGGCACTCCTCCTAACTTATGGAACCACGGTCTTCCAAGCAGAGCTGAGAAGTTTGCTGGGATCGGTAGAACCACAAAATCCGTTTCTGTCTCAATAGGCCCCGTCTTTACCAAAGCTTTGAAAGTTCCCAATACTTGCCTCCTAGAATTGTCGTAGGTAGTGATGGTCAGGTCAGATTTGCTTAACACACTCTCATCCATCCCGAAGGCCTGAAGCGCTACCAAAGGGCAAACATTTATTGACGACCCGTCATCAACCATGACGCAAGCGGTGTGTTTACCATTGATATGTGCCTTGATGTACAAAGGTCGATTGTGGCTGCGACCCTCTGTTGGTAGGTCTGCATCAGAAAAAACCAACTTCTCCCCGGATCCCCCCTTTACAAGGTCTAAAAGCTCGGATGGAGAGATTGTAGTTGCTACGGTGGATACACTCAATGCTTCAACTAACTTCTGTCGGTGAGAGGGGGACTGTCTCAAGAGGTCCCAAATAGATATCTGAGCCGTGTTCTTTTTTAGTTGCTTCAATATTGAATTTTCTTCCGGCTCCTTCTCTGCGATTGCTTGTGCTGGGTCCTGCTGCTTCTCGGCTTCTGGAATGACCCTCCCACTTCTTGTTACTGCTTCTACTCTTTCTTCTTCCTCTGAATCCCACGGATCCATAAACTCTCCATTTTTCTCATCTTCATCATCTCCACTCTCACTAGTGGACCAACAGTCTATTGCTGCCACGGAAACCCCTTCTCCATCCACTGCAGGGCGAGTAATAGCGACATACTCATTTCCATATAGGTCTTGCATCACATACCATTCTGATAGGCTCGATCCAATCATAAAGACTGGAGGTGGCACTGTATTATAACCGGACTTCTTCTTGCTTTCCCTCTGCTCAGGATCGGTGATCTGTTTGTTGTCAATTAGATCTTGGACCCGATGTCTTAGTGTTATACAATCATCCGTCAAATGCCCAGTATGTTGGTGGAATGCGCAGTATTCATTCTCTTTGTGCCCTGGCTGTCCTTGGGTCTTGGCCGGCCTAGGTGATAGGGGCCGCAGTTTTCCTTCTTTTATTAGCCTCTTCAGTACCCATGATAAAGGCCTACCCAAGTTGGAGAAATACCTCTGATTTACCCCGGTTGCAGACACCTCGGCAGTCTTCCCAACTCTGTTACCACTGCTGGAACTTGCTGGCTTGGCTGTCCCTTGATTGCTGTATCCCTTCCTGGCATAGGACTCGCTATTTGCCCTCTTGGCTAAATATTCTCCCTCTGCTTCTATGGCGATATCCTTCAGGGATTCCCAGTCTTTCAGTCCCTTCATTTTCAATCCATCTCTCAAGTAGGGGCTGACATTTCGAATGAACAGCCGGATCTGATCAGAAGTGTCCGGTTTGCGTTTCATCTCCATAACCCGTTTCTCCACCGAGTAAGGTACTCGTGGAAGGACTCCCCAGCCTTCTGTTGTAGCAACTCAAGATCTTTCAAAGTGACCTCCATCCGGGTACTGCAATCGTACTGCTTAAGGAACTCTTCGGTTAGCAAGTCCCAATCCTCCTTGGACCTCCTCTCAAGCCCATGGTACCAATCAATAGCAGCTCCTGTGAGACTCAAGCAGAAATACTCTATCTTTTGCTTTCTTGTTAAGGTTGTTCCCTTCATGACCAGCAAGTATTGCTTGATGTGTGCGGCAGGATCAGAGGTGCCATCAAATTTGGGAATATCCGGCATCTTAAAATTCTGGGGAATCAGGTCATCCCCATCTAGCTCTCGGTCTTCCGGGTTCATTCCTTTTCCCACGGTCATCATCCTTGCCATGGCCTCAAATCTCTCTTCCATTTTCCTCCACATTGCCTCATCCAGTTTCAGTGACTTCTCTTTAGCTACTGTATGCTCCTCTAGCTCATCTCCCCCAAACTCAGCTTCAGACCTGGGGCCCTCTCTGCGCTCAATAGGTGCAGGCACTCTTTGCTCAACAACAGGCGGGTCAACCATTGGTTGGTTAACTGCAGCAGGACGCTCTTCTCTTATAACCCCTTGTTCAACTGGTACTGGGATAGGGGCAGCAGCAGCTTGTTGCCCAGCTATTGTGGTGGCAAGATTGCCCATTATTGCAATCATGCGGGCTTCAAATTCCTCCATTCTCTTTCCTACCTCCTCAGCAATTATTGCCCGGGTTACATCAGACTCATTTAATGGATTAGCCATGCTTACTTCTGTTGATGATTCGAGAGAAAACCCCACACTATTTTCTGAGATTGAATCTGAACTCTGATCCAACACTAACTCTGTTAACCCCAAAAGCGGCATCCTTTTTAACCGTCCGTCGGGACCTCTAGACCACCCAGGAGAATCTATGATGGCTGAAATGCAAAAATTGTTAAGATGGTGCATGATTAAAATGCAATGCATGCTCGTGCTGATGCAACATAGACAAACACATGCAAGCAGATAGATCCTTCCAACCTTATATCTCCCACACACGTGGTAGTGCGGTCTCTTTCCTAGGTGGGCTTGATCCATGGATTAACGTGGAACCCAATTGACACGTATGGTGCGTGGTGAAAAACCGACAACATAACACTCCTATACTAATGTACAAGCGGATGGATAGTGATCGTCATGTATTTAGATGTTCCACAAATTTCGTCATGGCCCTACCAGGGCATGGAAGCCTTTGGCTAGGTTACCAAGCGAGACATCTGGACTCACCCAATACATGAGGATCCATACAGCAAGCATGGAATTAGGGTTCATATCACCTGTGGAAAGTAGCTATGGCCATTATATGAGCTTTTAACAAGGGAGATGTTACTTTAAGGCTACCCAAGCATGATCCTTGCCGACAGGTCTATCTCATCACGAGCATAGCGACCGATCGGGTCATCATTTTGATATACCATTAAGGTACGTGGCTTGGGCTGGTGATTATCCTTAACACTTTCCCAAATTGAGTGAAAATAAGGAGGTGCTTCAGGAACGCACCGGGGCTAAAAAAGGGACCAAACTAGCGTATTCTAAGGCTCTAATGATATGCAAATGCAAATTTGAGAGAAGGTGAATTTATGAATTAAATTTTAATCATAAATGTTAAAAGAGGTATTTTCAAATCGAAATCTCGAACCATAAATGTCCCCAGTGGAGTCGCCACTGTGACGCGCGTCGGATCCCAAACGCCGCCCTTTCGGACCGCCCGCACGTGGGCGATCGGGGCATTTGTGGGTCCATTGACATCTTGCAATAAATTGCAAGTGCGTCTATGTTGGGCAACAAGGAGGTTTAATGGAGTCGCCACCCAATAGAACATTGGGAAAGTTTCTCTCGCCTCGGAGAGCCTAAGACTGCGCTTGGTATCCATTTTGGGCCAGCCAGAGGGGTCTTGGAAGGTAAACCTCTCGCCCTAAAGAGCCTAGGATTAGCGCTAAAGTCTCGTGGCACAAAAAGGTGTCTTGGAGGATAGACCTCTAGCCTCTTTGAGCCCAAAGACCAGAGCTGGGTTCGGGATTTCTCATCTATTTCTACCTCGATTATTTTATGATCAAATTTTAATACCATTGATTCGCTCTCTCTACACACAATGCAATTAATTGAAGGCGCATTCATTCATTTCAAAAGCTGTAAATGGGCAAATAAATATCAAGAACAATAAATTACAATAATACAAGGAGCGGAATACAACTCCCGTTTGTAAATGTGCTATACATGCGTAAAACGGGTTATTCATTTATTTTGAGGACTTTGGTCCCCGCATGTATATTTATTATAAAACGGTTTTGATGTGATGATTTATTTGGGTATGAAAAACTAGGACATTGGTCCCCTTTTATTTTAAAAAAAAATGTCAAGTTAATTAATAGAAATATTTTTGTGATTTTCTTTTTAGCGTGCCTAAATAAAGAATTTTACAAGAAAATTATATGGCAAAATTAAATATAATATTACAAATAAAGAAAATAAATATATGAACCAAACGAGCCTTTTTGGACCTCCCGATGTGCTCGCAAAAACGCCCAAGCGAAAAATGAGTTTAGACATAAACAAAATACGAATAAAATAATGTTAGTAATTAAATCAATTAAACATACAAAATAATGAATAACAAATTAAATTAAAATAAGATGATATGAAAAGAATGATAATGGAATAAAAAATATTAACAAACCAAAATAAGATGAGAAACATGGATTATATGTGATAAATGATTAAATGATGTGATGAAAATAAAATAAAACATTTTAATTAATTAGTACATGAAAATATACACATGATGAAAATAATGATGATAAGTGAAAAATAATGAATGAATAAATAAACAAATGATAATAAAATCATGTAACAATGATAAAAATTAGTAAACAAAGGAATGATGAAAATAATAATGATATATGACAAGGTTAATTGATGTGTTCATAATTAATACAAACTATTTACATGGCAAAAAGATTAATTTAAATTAATTAATTATTTGAATGTTAAAAATAATGAGGAATCAAAATAAATTATTTACATGTTAGGAATTAAAAAAAACAATATTCACATGAATAAAAATCAAATCATATATAAACAATTAAATGGAACAAATATAAGATCAATACAACAAATGAATAGATGAAAACAATAAATAAATCAATAAAAATAATAAAATATATATGAATAAATTAAATAAAAATAAAATAGAATAGAAATTGAGCCTAGAATATTTACCCTCAGAGTATTGGATTTGATGAAGGAAAAGTGATGATTTTCTGGAAAATTGCTTGAAAGAATAATTTAGCAATAAAATTAATCCTCTTTGTTTGTGGAGAAAACAAAGGAATTGATTTGTATGCTTAAGATTGAAATTGAAATTGATGTCAAATTGATGATTAATTTCTTGTGTTTATGGAGGAAAAACAAAGAAATTAATTGGAATAATTAAGAATTGAAAATTGATCTTTCAATTTCAATTAAACCTTTTTCATTCAAAAAGAAATCTCAAAATGTTTAGAAGAAAAATCAAAGAGGAAGAGAAATCCTGGAAATTCTGATGTCAAAAAAATAAAATAGTAGTAGTGGAGGCTCCCTTTGATTTTTCATCATAAAGTATTTAAAGAATAGAAAATGTTGCCCTAATTTAATAAAGGAAAACAAACCTAATTTTATTCAAATTCCTTTATTTTTGGGATAAAATCAAGTTTTATTAATTAATAATCCATAAAAAATATTTTGGAATTTTATTTGAACTCAAAACCCTTAATTTTGGGATAAAAAACGGATTTTTGGGTGAAAAAATCGGAAAAAAGGCTGAAAAAATGGAAAATAGGGTATCAGACCCTATACCGACGGCCAGGATGCCCGTCGCTATAGAGGGGCGGGCGTCGGAGCGGCAACCAGGCGAGATTCGCGCGCTGGCGCTCGCGCACGAGTGCTCCGTGCGGCGCTCAGCTTGCGCGATGCCTTGCGCCTTTAGCGGCGCGCAGCATCGGCGACGCTGAGCGTCGCCTTTGCGCTTGCAGCGCGATGGGCGCCTGGGCGCGAGCGCGCTGCCGCGCCCGGCACTCGTGATCCGACTTTTTTTTTGTTTTTTGTTTTTTTGTTTTTTGTTTTTAAATTATAAATTGACTAAAAACACTATAATTTTAAGCCCCCATTTTTCAAAATTAATTTTTTAAATATTTTTTATTATTTTCTAATTTTTCACTCTACAATGCAAATTTGACGAGAAAATCATCACTTTTAACCTTTTAAGCCTGTGAAGGCAATTATCATCATTGGGTAATCCTGATCAAGGCTACTCGGGACCTGGTGTCTACAGATACATAGCGGAAGCTGAACAAAAGAATAAATACTATGAGAGTTCACTATTATAAAAATAATCATAAAACAAAATGCTAAGCCCTAACAATAACCTCTGTGTTGGCTTGACTGCGGTGACTCCCCCAAAAACTAATCACCTACTGCACCTGCATGGATAAAATACCCGTGCTAAGAGATAACGCTTAGTGGGAAAAACACAACAATAATATGGACGGCCACTCACAGTAGTCATCAAAGCAAAGCACATACAATATGGCATAAGCTGATAATCATATGATATAATCATAATTGAATCACATTTATAACATTTGTAAGTCCATAAACACATTCATATACATATGCTTCACATACTGATAGTCATAACCGATCGGATGTTTACATTCTCATAATCATAACAAATCGGACAATACACCTACTGACTCACAATAGTGGATAACAAGCGAACACATGGTGGTACCTTACGGGTACGAATCGAACGCATGGCGGTACCTTACGGGTACGAATCAAAAAGCAACATCACATTTTACTTTCAAAAACATTTTATTGAGGGGATCTTAAACAAGATCCAACACATTGAGGTTCGCGAGGACCCAAATGGGGGACTTGATCAGTGTCCGAACGAAATAGAGGGCTGCAGCTAAAGAACTCTATTAGGCATGCCTAACTATCCACTAGATTGACTCTTGCAGGTCATGCATAAGGCAAGTCACGTTCCAAAAATATAGCATATAATTTATCATGAAGTAAACATAGCATTATTCATATAGAAGCATGATATATATATCACATAGTAGTAAAATTCATGCAGAGGAGATAAGAAATCCTTTTTTAGACAAAACAAGGCAATTTCGAAAGAAACAGACCAAGCGGAGGTTCACTGTCGCTATCGCGACCGGAGCTGTGCTCGTGACAGTGACCAAGGGCCAATCACAAGAGGAAGGGCGAGGACACGAGTCGTGAAGGATCGACATGACTCGTGTCGATGTTCAATCTAGGCCAAAATGCCGATTGCGCGAGAGGAACCAGGAGCACGACACGCATCTCTTCCTCGGCATTCTTTGATCGGATCTCTCATCTCCCGTTCGGCAGCCAAGTGTCGTGCGAGCGATAGAGAGCCGAGAGCTGAAGTCTGATGGAAAGCGAAGAGCAGGTCACGAGTCGCGCTTGATTAGCATGACTTGTGCGGGTGCCTATCACCATGTCACGAGTCGTGCTTATACAACACCTCTCGTGACTTGGCTTCCCAGCAAGGCATGATCGCGCATTCCATTTCCCTATTGAAAGGTTCCCATCTTGCAATCGACAGCCGAGCGTTGTGTACTCTAGGCATGTCCGATCGAAAGATGGTAGTTCGATTGGGACTTGGGCACACTGATCCTATGTTCTAAAATCTACAGAACTCCTTGCGTTTCAAAACTTGCCCAAAACTTCAAAAACTAATTTTCCAACAACAACTTACCTGAGATCGGCATGTCCCAACACAACCAATAGCACAAACACATTTTTTACACATTCAATAGAATCAATTCAAGAACCAACCAAACACAAGATTATGACAGTAGCAACCCAGAAAAATCACAACAAATCCATTTAACTCAAATCTGCTTTCATAGTTCAATATTCATGTTTTATAACTTAATCAAACAAAACTCATCACATTTATTCCAACATGCATCACCAAAATCATCAGATTTCCAGCAAATCGTTCAACCACAATAAAACACAGAAAATGCAGAAAATTCCCAAACCTGTAGAATCCTATGCTCCTAGTTGCACGCTCCACTCCCACTGGCCTTCTCTTTTCCCTTGGGATCACGAGTAGGCGCTTCTAACCCAGGAACCCAAGAAATCACACAATGCACAAAAGCCCTAAGTTAAAATACATTGTAACAGACCAAGAGAAGGAAGAAGAAGAAGACTCAACTACTTACCCAAATGAAACTTGAGAGATGATCAATTTCCACCAAAAACCACTTGGATTCACACTAGGGCACACTTGAATAGAGAAAGAGGAAGGAGGGATAAAGAGGAGGAGGAAGAACAGCAATGAGGCAGTAAAATAGCTACCCTTCTTCTCTCTCCTTCTATTTATACCCACTTCCTCCTAGCCACATGTCACCCTAAGATTGGTGGAACTTGACCACTCACACCCAACACCCATGCATGACACTACACTCAAAACCAACCCTCACTAATGCACACACTACTAACATGCATGCACCAACACTCTATCAAAGCCCACAATCATGCATTTAATCCAAAAATAACATAACACATGCCAACACACTCACACATGCACACGTACACATGGCTCAAACTACTAGGGGGAAATTGGAGTGTGACATCATCAATTTTCTTTTATTCTCGTTAATGCATTTTATTTAATTCCTCTTATTTTCTACTTGTGTATTATTTTTATTTTATTACTTCTTCATATTTTTATTGCCTTGTTAATTATTTATTTCTTTATAATTTATGTGTTTACGCTTGTTGCGTTACTAATATTTACTTTTTTATGATTTATTTATTTTTGCTGCATTATTAACTATTTATTTCTTTCATGTGAGTATTTTCCACCGAATAGAGATTTGGTGGCTAGGATACATGGAATTAATAATTTCTTTTTGTGCTTTCTTCATTTTGCTATTATTTTAATTTAGATTTGTAATAATAAAAGATCTTTTCACTTGTTAACAAAAAAACTCACAAAAAAATATTTTTACAAGTAAAATTGGATTTTTCTTAATAAAATAGGAGCAATGTCCTAATTTCTTTCTCAAAATATCACTTAATTGAAGAGTTTTCCTTTTTATCAAAATGTGATCACTCATTCTTATTTTCTAAAATCATTCGTGAAACTCTTCGATTTTGTAAATATGTTCCCCCCAAATAAATGTCCTGTTTTATGTATGTTATTTACTTAATTGATTTTATTTATTTAATTTTATATGTTGGGGGATTGTATTTTTGTCCCAATTTCAATTTTGTTATTTATTTTGTATTTTAATTTTTTTAATTATCGCTTTTTTTTTATCGCTTTATTCGATACTTAGTCGCTCTTAAATTAAATTGCATGACGTGTGAGAAAAGGGATCGAAAATTAATTATTAAAATCTCACTTATAATTTAACCAAGACATTAATAAGAGTGAATTTCCGAACCACGCTGGTTTAGATCTCTGAGGTTAGATGAACTTTCCCAATTTCTTGTAAATTTGGTGGCGACCCCAAAATACTTCATAGATGCCTAAAGGTTTCAGTGGATTAGATAAATTTTTCCAATGTTTTATTAGGAGGGATTCCAAAATATCTCATGTTACCCAAAATCTAGACGCAACCCTCTCAAACCCTAAAAGTGGGCCTCCGGGAAACATAACCGGGTTCGGCGCGCGTCACAATTACTAAAAATTATAATTTTACCCTTAGGCAATTATTTATTTCATTCAATTATTTACATGTAATAATCTTTATTTTAAATCATTTATGCACTTAATATACTTAAATATCCAAATTTCCATTTTGGTCCCTTAATTATGGTATAATTATAATTAGGTCCTTACATTAAGTCACACTTGCATTTAAGTCCTCCAACTATGTCATATTTAATTTTAGGTCCTTTGATTATTATTAAATTATGATTTTACCCCTAACTTTCTCTTATTTACAATTATGCTACCAATTTGACTTATTAACTTATTTAACATGCAAATTACCATTTGATCCTTGAAATATCATTTTCATGCCAAATTATATTTTAGCCCTTAAACATGATTGTGACGTGCGCCGGGCCCTGCGTGTCGCCCGTACGACCGCCCGCTCGAGGGCGATCGGGGCATTTGTGGGTCCGTTGGCAACTTGCAAGGAATTGCGAGTGCGTCTATTTTGGGCAACAAGGAGGTTTCATGGAGTCGCCATCCAATAGAACATTGGAAAAGTTTCTCTCACCTCGGAGAGCCTAAGACTGCGCTTATTATCCATTTTGGCCAACCAAAGGGGTCTTGGAGGGTAAACCTCTCTCCCAAAGGAGCCTAGGATTAACGTCTAAGTCTTGTGACACAAGAGGTGTCTTGGAGTTCTTTAGTTCCAACGAGTGATCGGATAGACCTCTCGCCTCTTTGAGCCCAAACACCAGAGCTGGGTTCGGGACTTCTCATCTATTTCTACCTTGATTATTTTATGATTAAATTTTGAACTCGTTAATTCGTTCTCTCTCCACACGATGCAATTTAATTAAAAGCGCATTTTTTTCACGTGTTAAAGCGATAGATAAATAAAGGAATATTAAATCAAAAATTACAATAACACTAGGAGCGGAATACAACTCCCATTTATAAATATGCAATACATACATAAGACGGGAGATTATTTATTTTGAGGACTTTGGTCCTCGCATGCATTTATTATAAAAATGATATTTTTATTGTGGAAATTTTTTATTGGATGAAAAATATAGGACATTGGGTCCTTAATTTTATGAAAATCTCCCTTTAGAAATTTTTCCAACCCCTTTCTAGGTGGGAAATGAAAGCTTATATAGGCCAGGGGTGATCGACGGGCGTCGGTTCCACAGACGGGCGTCGGTTTAATCCTACTGACATAAGGATTCAACCGACGGGCATGCAATTCTCACCGACGGGCGTCAGAGAGGTTGCGTGCTCCGGGAAATCAGGTTGCGTGCCCCAGAAGATCAGTCCCTTCGACGGGCATCGAAAAATCCCATAGGCCTTCTGTGACCCAAAGCGGCGGTCTTGCCATTGACAGACGGGCAGACCGCCGGTGGAGAAAATACATCTTTTTTACCCCAAAATTCCCCATTTCCTCCCTCTTTTCTATGAAGACTGAAAGAACACATTTCTCGTGAAGCAGGGGACCAAAAACTCCAAATCTCAACCGTTTGTACGGACTCGGACGTTGATTCCTCATCGGGTAATCTCTAATCCAGACCGCCTCGGGACAGGGTGCTTACAGTTGCCCCCAATTTTGGGGAAAACTAGCGCACGAGTGCCTAGATGATCCAAAATTCAGAGAAAGGAACAACAAAAAAGGAAGAAAAGCGTACCTGTAGCGATTCTTACCTTCCGTGTCCCTCATCAGGTAGACTTCATCTCAGTCTGCTCAATGGGTGGAAACGTCCCTATCGGTCTCGTCTTGACCTATAAGGCATTGGTGAGATGCAGCTTTCTCTAGCTACGACCTCGGTGGGGAGAGCAGTGTTCTCTAACTGCAACTCCGGTTGATGAGATGCGGTACTCTCTGACCACAATCTCAAGATGAAGTTCCCTTGCTAACCCCCATCCGATCTGCAAGGTGCGTAGCACTCTCTGGCCACCGCGTGAACTGTCAGATGCAGCACTCTCTGACTACAGTCTCAAGGTGAAGAGCAGTGTTCTCTAACTGCAACTTCTGTTGATGAAGTTCCCTTGCTAACCCCCATCCGATCTGCAAGGTGCGTAGCACTCTCTGGCTGCCGCGTGAACTGTGAGATGCAGCACTCTCTGGCTACAGTCTCAAGGTGAAGAGCAGTGTTCTCTAACTACAACTTCGGTTGATGAAGTTCCCTTGCTAACCCCCATCTGATCTGCAAGGTGCATAGCACTCTCTGGCTGCCGCGTGAACTGTGAGAATATGAAGTTCGATCTGTCTGTCCTCAGATTGTGATTGATGTCCGTATTTGGACCAGTGTTAAGCAATGTCCCTGTATGGCAAAGGATCTTGTTAATTCATGTATGAGTTATTCCCTTTCAATATGCTCACAAATGATCTGGTTTTATTATTTATCATCCTTTTTGTCATCTCATTATCATTATTTTCATCATGTCTTGTGTCATTGTATTGCTTTTTATCATTTTTCTCATCTTATGATCATTTTGACTTTTAATATGAATGGGTATACATGGGTACAAGAGCATATAATCATCTTTGATGCGAATAAAGCATAAATAAAGATAGAAATAAATAAATAAATATATATGCAAAGCTGGAAATAAAAGTTTTCCACTAATATCAGCTTTTGTACAATGTATATACAATCGCGACAATAATGAACAAAATACAAAAAGAATGCCATCCAAACTCCCTGAATGACTATGATGGCGGGTAGTTCGTGAGCTCCTCATCCGGGTCCTCATCATCCGAGAGGTGAATTGGCTCAGGCTGAGGTGGAGGGGGAGCTGGCTGAGTCGGAGGCAGATGCTGAGGCGCAGATGGTCCGGCCCCAGAAGCGTGAGTCTGTCTGAACCTAACCTGAGCGTAGCCATCCAGGAAGGGCTGGGTACACGTCCTCATGAAGCTCAAGGTATCAGAAACTGTCCCCCCTAACTACTTGAAGGCCTGGCTCATCTGGCTGGTCTGCTCACTGGCGGCCTTCCTCATCCGCTCCAGTCTCTTCTCAATGTGCTCCCTGAACTCTCTCATGGACTGGGACAGGGGAGGCACGATCCCCTCTATCGCCTGGACCCGAGACCTAAGAGAATCAAGTGACTCATCAATCATCTGCAAAGTCACATCCATCCTCTGAGATGCCTGGTCCTGGGACATCCTCAGATCCTGACCAAGCTGCTCTCTGAGCTCTCTCTGTCCCTGCACAACCTGCTCCACAAGCCTAGCCTGCTCGTCCCTAATGCTCTCCATAAGCCGGGCCTGCTCCTGCACCATGTGGTCAATGAGCTCGACCTGCTCCTGGGTCAGACGCTCAACGACCCTGGACTACTCCTGGATAGCAGCCTGCTGTCTGTCTAGTCTCTCATGGGTAGCCCTGTCCCTCTCCTCTAATTGACACTCAAACGCTGTGAACATGGAGGTCAGGAGCTGCGAGATGTCTGGCTGCGGCTGCGATGGCTCCTGAGTCGGCTCTGATGGCTAAGCTGCAAAAGTGGATGCCACCGGGTCGCTCTCGAAGTAAGGATGAAACCTCTCGGAGGGCCTAAGGGTGGACCGATGTACTCTGGTTCTCGATGAGGGAAAAGGATTCGGTGCCCTGGACGCCGGTGGGGTGCTGAAAAGCTCGTCCATGGTGAACTCCATGTCGAAATCCAACGGAGTCCTGGGCTGCTCCTGCTGTGGTGGCGGTGGCGCGGTCTAAGGCTGAGGTGGTGTCTGGTGCTGCGGGGACTGTGGAGGCTGAGGTGGTGGCTGTTGCTGCTCCTGCTCTGGCTCTAGCCCTAAAGGCGGAAGAGCAAAAGCCCGCCTAGTCTCATGGATGGTGAGCAGCCTGAAGGCCTCAGGCTGCCCCGGCAGCGGCAAGATCATGCCCATCTGAACTGTAGATATCGCGTCAACATAGATCCCCTCGTCCAAGGGTCCTCTGAGCCTATCTGGGGTGACTCCTAAGCCCAAAAGCAACCTAGTGACAACCCCTCCAACTATCACCACTGGGGCTGACCCCCTGCCGACTCTAACCATGTTAGCCAGGATCTCATGGCTAACATTGAGGTGCTGGCCTGCCACCATAGCCCAGAGACTCCAGATCTTGGCCGCATTAAGTGACCCTGGATTACCAGCCCGACCGTGGTACGAGCTGGAAAGCACTCTGTGCAGGTACCAGAGTGCCTGAGAGACCAGTACAGTACTCTTCGCTGTATTGTGATCATACAACACCCCTGGCAAAGCAATAGCCGCCCAATGGGCCCGCCTCACTGCTCTCTGTAGGACTATAACTCCATCACCCGTCGGGAATCCCATCGCCTCCGCGAACCGACGCCTCATAATACTAAAATGCTAGCCGTCAAACCAGAACTGCACTACGCCCGGCTCAGTGTCCGATCTCTGATACCCTCTATAGTGTAGAGTGGCTAACACCTGCCGTGTAGCCTCAGGGAACGTTTGAAATGTGGGAGTCAGAAAATCCATCCATCCAACACCCTCTATCAGCGCGTCTACCTCGGCGGTCATCCTTAGGGCCTCTAGGAATGGCCTAGATATAAAACGGCTAGCCCGGAACTCGACCTGGGCCAGCGCCCTGTATCTCTGGGCGGACTCATCATCCATCCAGGCCGGGACCTCTACCTCGGGCCGGGCCTGGGGAACTCGTCGTCTCGGAGGCATCCTGCAAAAGAAAAGATTATATAAATTAAATTAATTTAACGGAGCGGGCATTAATAGGCCTAATTTCCAAAACAAAAAGCACATTGGACCTCATCCGGGCGATAGCGGCCCAGGTATGAGGAGAGAAAGATACAGAATTGAAAATGAAAATAAAAAAAAATCGGGCAGCACCCCGGCAGGGATGTGCCCAACCTCCTGCATGGAAAAAACACAAAACGGGCCTCAGGCCCCAACAAAACAATTATATATATATATTCATTACAAATATGGGCAGCACCCCGGCAAGGGTGTGCCCCAACTCCTGCATAAAAGGGACAGGCCTCAGGCCCCAACAAAACTGTTGTATATACCATACTTAAATACATTTGCTAGCATGCATTAGGAATTCCTATTTCTAAGGGAACATGTTTTATAGGCAAAATCATGTAAAGGTTCGACTAGTTAGCATGCCAAAATTATATAAAAATTAGCAGCATTTACCCTTTATTTCTAAGGCAAACTAAAACAATATACTCATTCTAAAAGCAAAAAAGAAGAAGAAGAAAAGGAAATAATTTAAAATTAAAAGAGGAAGTGATTGGTTACTTACCTGTAATTTGCAGAAAATAGTAGAAAATGAAGAAAAGTACTTCCTTGGATGACCGGTCGAGCGAAAAGGCCCCAAAAATGCAAGGGAAATGAAAAAAGAAAAGAGAAGAGTGCAGAAAACGACAAAAAAAATGAGAGGGAGAGGAAAAGAGAAAATGGCAAAACTGTTTGTCTGTCGGTCACAAGGCCCTTATATAGATTTCGTGACCGACGGGCTGGGCTCCGCTAGGAGCGACCGATGGGCTGGGCGTCTGTCATTCACTATTCCCCATTAAATGCGAAATTAATGCACGTGATGCAATGCTGACGTATGCAAACTGCCAGGTGGGTGACTACTGACGGGCAGGCCGTCTCTCTTGAGGCACGGGCAGGCCGTCTGTGGTGCTTCCCTATATATTCCATCAATTTTTTCTGAGTTTTTGTGTCTCCTCATTTCCTCAACATTTCTCTAGCCTTCATCCCCTGATTTTCACAAGATGTCATATCCTCTCCTCCAGAAGATGTACCGCATCTTAGACGACAACCGCACTTGGGAAAACGACACTCTTTCTCCTCTTTCCGGCCTGAAAAACCTTCGCAGGGCTAAGGTAGACCACAACCTTCTTCTGGCTGCAACCCATTTCTGGAATCCCTGATTTCACGTCTTCAAGTTCACGTACCAGGAGTTATGCCCCTTGCCTGAGGAGTTAGCTGCCATTGTCGGTGCCTGGTATCCCCCTAATGCTCTGCCTTGTATCCCACGTTGCGGTTTACTCCAGACTCGAGATATCGCTCTGTCTTTAGGTATAGCCCCTTCTGAAGCTGTGCAGTTGGTTCCCCCGGGCTCTACCTTCTCTTTGGAGCCGCTGGTCGAGGCTGTAGATAGATTCTTTGACATCCCCACCTACCAGGTAAGCATCGTATTCTTATTTTGCTTGATAAGCTTCTTAACTGTGGCTCCAGGGGATTTAATCAGCGATCTTAGCCTGTTTGGGGCTTTGGATGATTTCCACAGCGGGCTATCTCCCTTTCCACTTATTCTGGCTGAGACCATTCTGGGCTTAGATGCTGTACGCTCCGGATCCACCCCCACGTTAACGGGAAGCCCCTTATTGCTCTAGGTACGTCATTATTTTAAAGGTAGTGCGTCCCTTATGGATTTTCGCACTAGCTTTTCTTGGCGGGAAGTGCGTCCTTTCGGATTTTCACACAACCCTATGCCTTTTTTTTGCCTGAAGTAAATCCTACTTACTCCAGCGGCTTTTTTTTTAGGTCTGGCTGCAAGAGAAGTTGAGAATGTTGTCAGAGCCACCTCCCCGAGTCATTGCGCAGTACTCTTCGAGACACTTCCTCCCGCGTCGACGGCTGTATACATGCGCCACTGCTGATGAAGGCATTGCCAGATTCAGCGAGCTGTCGGATGACAATACCAGTTTCATGTCTACCTGGCTACCTCTATCCCATGCGATCATTGATGGACCATCGGGGTGTGTTCCCCTTTGTGGGCTCCGTCAGGCTACTTTCCATATCACAGCTCGGTGTGCTTGCCAGCTTGGGATGATCCAGGATGTGGTGAGGGTCCCACTATCTTTTCGGGGATGAGCTCTTTCTGCTGCCTTTGCTTCTCGGTATCATGAACTGTGGAGCCGACTACCGGTGAAGACTGTTATTCCTAGGTTCGGAGCTCATTCTGCGGCTTCCACTAGCGAGTACAAGAGATGGGTCCTTAGCCCGGCATCTGACAATAGGATGCGAGGACTCAAGCATCTGACTGGCGAGAGCAGCAGAAGGACCTAGCTTAGCTTAAATATGTACACTTTTTGCGTATTACATTTCTTTTTAATGCAGAACTAGAAAATGATGGAGATGAGAAGAATAATTCTTATTTTATTTCACTAAATTGTGTACATTTCCATAGAATTTCAGCATACATGATCAGTTTTGACATTTACTTGACTGCGCATGCCCTATGAATACATGAAACAAAATTTTAACAGCATCGACTCCTGTTACCAACCGGCCCTCTCGAATTTTCACGCTTGGACATTTTCTCTCGTGCCTCTAATTTTTGCACAGGATGCCTTTTTTCAGTTTTCACCCTGTCGAGGTGGCCAATTTTAGCAAGGCCGCCTTTTTTCGATTTTCGATCCGCGGGGCATTTTATTCTCTTATTTTTGTTTTTATTCTTTAGCCATGGAACCTTTTGAGTCTGTCTATGTTGATCGGTTCCCTGAATTCGTTGCCATCGCTATCCGATAGAATTGCAGCTCCTTTAGACAACAGCTTCTTGAGGATGAACGGCCCTTCCCATGTTGGTCTGAACTTCCCTCGGATATCTGGTACACCTGGCCTCATCTGTTTGAACACCAAGTCCCCCTCCTTCAGCGGATGCCTTTTCATGTTCTTCCCAAATGATCTGGCCAGCCTCTTCTGATAGATCTGATTATGATAGTAAGCTTTCAGCCTACTCTCATCCAATAAGTTCAAATGCTGTAACCTCTGTTGCGCCCATTCGTCCTCCGGAGTCTGAGCTTCCATCACTACTCTCAGCGATTTATGCTCTACCTCGACTGGCAGTACCACCTCTGTCCCATAAACCAGATAATACGGTGTAGCGCCCGTAGATGTCCTCACCGTCGTTCTGTAACCCCACAGTGTAAAGGGTAGCTTCTCTGCCCAGTCTTTGTAGGTTTGGACCATCTTGGCTAGGATCTTCTTCACATTCTTATTGGCGGCCTCTACTGTCCCGTTAGCTTGTGGTCGATAGGGAGAAGATTTATGGTGCTCGATTCCGTACTTCTCAAGAAGCTTCCCGGTTTCCCCCATGAACTGCACCCCGTTATCAGACACTATGTTATGTGGGAGGCCGTATCTGCAGATCAGATTTCTTTCAATGAACTTGGCCATGTCTCTTGCGTCGATCTTCTTGAAGGATTCCACCTCTACCCATTTTGTAAAATAATCGATTGCGACTATTATGTATCTGTGCCCATTGGATGCCGTAGGGCGGATCTCTCCAATAATGTCTATTCCCCAAGCAGCGAATGACCAAGGCGACGTTAGGCTGTGTAGCTCTGACACTGGCAAGTGCCTTAAATCTGCGTGCTGCTGGCATAGCTGGCACTGCTTGATATATTTTGAGCAATTGTTGTCCATCGTAAGCCAATAGAAGCCTTGCCTTATGATCTTCTTTGCCAGGGTTAACCCATTCATATGAGCCCCACAGACGCCTGCATGGGTTTCTTCCATCACCCTCCAGGCTTTTCTTTCATTTACGCACCTGAGCTGGATACCATCTGCCTGCCTTTTGTATAACACCCCGTCTAAGGATATGAACTGAGTGGATAGCCTTCGGATCATCCTCTGATCTTTCTTGGTAGCTTCCTCTGGAAATCTCGCATTTTCCAAATAATTCATAATGTCAAAGTACCATGGCTTTCCATCTGCTACTTCTACTTCCATTATTGGTTATATCTGGAAGCTGGGCCTCTCAGAACTCGAAATTAGGACAGGCTTCATAGCTATCCCTTTAGGATTATCCCATATCGACACCAGAGTTGCCAGTGCATCAGCCAGACGGTTCTCCTCTCTCAGCACAAAACGGAACATATAGGTCTCGAACTGCCCAAATAGCTCCTTCAGATATTCAACATAGGGTACCAGTCGTTCTTCCTTTACAGCCCACTCACCTCGGATTTGGCTGATTACCAAGGATGAGTCACCAAAAACCTCCACGTTCTTTGCCCCCAAGGCAGCTAAGGCTTCTAACCCGAAGGTGCACGCTTCATATTTAGCTTCATTGTTGGTGACCCTGTACCTCAACTTCTTGGCCAACAGGAGCTTCTCATCATCTGGGGTCGTCAAAATGATTCCAACTCCTGCCCCCTTGTTATTTACGGCCCCATCAAAATATAACTGCCATCCTTGGACAGAGATTGTGGCTATGCTCTCATCAGGAAAATTGAATTGAGGTGCATCGCCCTGAATGGGATGATCAGCAAGAAACTAGGCTAATGCTCGCCCCTTGATAGTTTTACGAGTGATGTATTCGATATCGAACTCTTGTAGCAATAGCAACCACCTTCCCATCTTACCAAGCAAAGACGGCGCTTCTTGCAAATACCTCAAAGGATTCTGCTTTGCCACTGCCTGAACTCTGTACGAATGGAAGTAGTGCCTAAGCTTCTTCGACGCCTAAATCACTGCCAGGTAGATCTTCTCTACTTCAACATATTTTATCTCGTAGGCCAGGAACTTCTTGCTGAGATAGTAAACCGCAAATTCCACCCCAAACTCATCTTCCTGAGCCATCATGGATCCCACGGAGCCATCCTCTACTGCTAGATACAAGATAAGCGGCTTGACGGGCTGCGGTGGCCTCAGCACTGGCGGATTCAGCAGATATTCCCTGATGCTATCAAAAGCTCTCTGGCAGTCTTCATTCCAAACCACAGGCTGATCCTTTCTGAGCAACTTGAAGATTGGATCGCATATCGAAGTGAGCTTCGCAATGAATCGACTGACATATTGTAACTTGCCCAGGAAGCTTCTCACCTCCTTCTCTTTCTGTGGCGCGGGCATCTCTCTAATGGTCTTTACCTTGTCCGGGTCAATTTCAATTCCCCTCTAGCTGACGACATGCCCCAGTAGATTTCCTGAAGTTACTTCGAAGATACACTTATTGGGATTAAGTCGTAGGCTGTACTTATCAATCCTAGTGAAGAACTTCTCTAAAGCTTCGAAATGGCCCTCCCTGGTGCCTGACTTGACCATCATGTCGTCTACGTACACCTCTACTTCCTTGTGGATCAAGTTGCTTAGGATCTTCGTTGCCATTCTCTGGTACGTAGCCCCCGCATTCTTTAGGCCGAAAGGCATTACTCTGTAGGCGTAGGTCCCCCATTCCGTGATGAAAGCTGTTTTAATCCGGTCGACTATCTTGTTGAGGATCTGGATGTAGCCTACATAACCATCCCCAAAACTATACATTGCGCAGTTGGTGGCACTATCTATCAACACTTCAATGTGGGGTAGCGGAAAATCGTCTTTAGGGCAGGCCTTGTTCAGATCTCGATAATCCACACATACCCTTAGCTTTCCGTTCTTCTTGGCTACAGGGACTACATTTGCTAGCCATGTAGGATACTGCACTTCGACCACGAATTTGGCTTCGATCCGCTGCCGAATCTCCTCTTTAACCTTGTCTGCCCATTCTGGCCTAAGCCTCCTCAATTTCTGTTTTACAGGCTTGTGATCCGGATATGTCGGAATAGCATGCTCTGCGATGCTCCTATCAATTCCTGGAATGTCCTCATAGGTCCAGGCAAAACTTTTTCATATTTTTTTATTATTCTCTCGAATTTTTCTCTCTCATCAGGAATTATATTCGATGCTATTAAAATTTCCTTCGGATTTTTTGAGGTTCCAAGATTAAAAGGCATGGTATCAGTGGAATCAATATCAAAAATAGATGAGATATGATCATGTTCATGCATGTTGAGATTATTGGAAACATCGCACAAATAAGCAAAATCATTCATCTTACTAATAATATTATTATTGTCATTTACATCATAAAAAAGTTCCGGAATAAAAAGACAATCTAAGCTAGTATCTTCTTCAGCTTCCGTTGAGGTCGATGCTGCTGCAGCTTGTACCATGGCTTCCTGGCTTGGCAGAGGCCTTTCAGCTATCCCTGAGGAAATCTTCA
The DNA here is from genome assembly GCA_947683425.1 of Excoecaria cochinchinensis. Classification (NCBI taxonomy): domain Eukaryota; kingdom Viridiplantae; phylum Streptophyta; class Magnoliopsida; order Malpighiales; family Euphorbiaceae; genus Excoecaria; species Excoecaria cochinchinensis. Next base: position 8,532,431 of record CANTUQ010000146.1, on the reverse strand, counting down.
AATCCCCAATCTTTAGTTCTGGCTCTACCATTTTTTCCTTCCCTTTTAGCCTGGCAGCTAACATCTTCTCGGTGACAACCTCTTCGGGCTCATCCCTACCCTAGGCAATGCATTGGGTCATAACTTCCTCATCCCAGAAGTCCTCAGCCATTTTAATAACTCCCACATCCCAGTCAAAAACATCACTGAAGATCTCAAATCCAGGGACAATCTTCCCATTCACCCACTGTGGCTCATCTTCACCAGTGTAAGCGAATACTGAGGATGCGGTGTGACGCGCGCCGACGGTACCCAGCAAAGGCCCTCGCTTTGAATCCGCCTTCGGGATTCGAGGTATGTGGTTTGCGTCTTTTGATCATGGGCGCCATGAGACATCATCGGTGTATCCCTCCCAATAGGACATTGGGGAGAACAACCTAGTCTAATGACGCCTAAAGGCACCTTTGAGGCATTTAGAGTCGCCACCCAATTTATAAGAAATTGGGAAAAGGTTTCTCACCTCTAACGGTCTAAACTAGAGATATGGTGCCCTGAACTTCCCTCTTATTTATGCTTTGGTTAATTATAAATGGGTTTTTGACCTCTTAAAATTATGTCTCTCATCTCACACATTCGGTGCATTAAATTAAGTTGCGCATATCAAGCATTCGAAAGCAATAAAATAAAAGCGATAAATGAAGTAAATAAAGAAGGCGGTAAACACGCAAGCACACAATTACAAGAGAAATAGGGGCGAAATACAACCCCAATAAAAGGACGTGAATGGGGACGGAATACAATCCCCAAAATAACTAAAGTTGCCCCAAAATTAATTACAGGGGCCCAAAAAGAAATGCACATAAATTTAAACACTCACGCAAGATTAAAATAAAAGACATGCATAAATCGGGACATTACTTCAGGAACATTGGTTCCTTCGTGCCTATCTAAGGTTTAGGAATATTGATTCCTTCGCGTTTACTTGAAGAAGGTTCGAAGAGCCGCTTTGGTTGTTTGGAAGAAAATCGGTATGAGTGATCGCATTTTATTGAAAATCGACTCTTCGTTTCAATTGTGATAATTTTATTGCTGGGCTAAAACAAGGGACATTGGTCCCACTTTTATTAATAAAACTCAATTTAATTGTAAAAGTATTTTTGCGACTTTTTATCTCACGCGTGCATAAATAAAATAAATATTTACAAATAAACACGTAACACATCAAGGGGAGTTGAAAGGATCTCACAAAAACGGAGTGTCCGTCCACGCGTTGCGACCCATCTGGGGAGTCGCGGGGCGCTCACACGATGCTACTCAAATTAAATCTCATACAAAAATTAACATAAAAAATATTAGTAACAACTCTAAAAATTAATCAAATGAAGACAATATAATGACAATAATAAAATCATAACAAACAATCATGGTATGGCGACAACATCAAAATAATAATAATAATAATGATAATAATAATAATAATAATAATAATAATAATAATAATAATAATAATAATAATAATAATAATAATAATAATAATAATAATAATGACACACCGAAAATCACACTAATAAATAAAAGTAAAACAAACATTAAATAATAATAATGATAATAATAATAGCAACAATGACATGAACAAACAATAGAACAATAATAATAATAATAATAATAATGATAATAATAATAATGAGATATGATAATAATAATATATGAACATGAAAATCCATTTAAAGCCAACAAATAACATATTAATAGTTATATTAACACATTAAAATGCTAAAAATAAATAATAGATGTGGTAATAATGGCAAAAATAATATTTAACAACAATAAATGATATACAAGAAAATAAATGAGAACGAGCCCAAAAATGTTTACCCTCAGAAATTTTGGATCGGAAATAGGATGTCTAGATCCGTTCCCTTGTCAATTTTGTGGTGATGAATGCTTAGAGAAAATGTAAAAATCGATGCTTTGAAAATAAAATCAAGAGAATACCTTGATAAAAATATTTTTTTGGTGGGTGATTGAGCAAAGGAAATTAATTTTCCTTGCTTAAATCACGCGAGAAATGGATTATTTTTGAAGAACAATTAAAGATTAAAATTTGAGAAAAAGAAAAAGAAATTCAGAGTTGAAGAACCAGTTGCTGGAGAGAAGCTAGAGAGAAAAGCAAATAAAATTCTTTGAAAAATAGTTGTCGTCCTTCTAAAATGAGGGGAAAACCCTCTTTAATTCTTGCCTTGGCCAAAATTGGAGAAAGACCAAAATAGCTTTTATTTTTAGTTAATCCAAAATAGCATAAAATGGTGAAACAAACGGAAAAATCAAATTGAAAAGAGCAGACTGAAAAAAAGCAGGAGCAGGCGACCAAAAGCAGTCGCGCGGAGAGGGAAGAGCGCGTGCGGCAGCCTGCTGCGCGTGCAGGGGCGCGCGGTGCCCCTTCATCGCTCGAGGCGCCTGCCTCGTGTGCAGGGGCAGGTGCGCGGTCCCCCTGCCTCGCGCGTAGGGGGGCACGCGATCCCCCTGCCTCGTGCGTAGGGGTTCGCGTGGTGCCCCAGCACCATGCGCAGGGGGGGACGCGCAGTCCCCTGCCTCGCGCGGTGCCCCCGCACCGTGCGCAGGGTGGGGACGCGCAATCACTTTCTTTAAGTGTAAAACTTGGATAATATGATGGGTAACATGTTTTGTTACCTTGTGATATTTGTGTAGAAGTTCTAGGTTAATTGCATGATTTTTTGGGGAGTTTTGGCTTCAGGAGAGCTGTGTAGATCGGTAACAGAGCGTGATGCTCGACTTTGTTGCGAGTGCGATCTATGTCGCTAGTGCAACAGAGAGCTCGGTAAATTGATCTTTCACCGAGGTGTTCTCTATCGCGAGCACAATCTATGTCATGAGCACGATAGAGAGCTCGGTAAATAAATCTTCCACCGAGGTGTACTCACGATAGAGAGTTCGGTAAGCCGAACTTTCGCCGGGTCGTTCTCTGTCGTGGGCGCGTTTGCGTGTTCGAGCGTGATTGAAGCCTTCCCGCCCTCTATAGCGAGCATGACTTGGTGTGCGAGCGCGATAGGGGCATTCCAGCTCTCTATCGCAAGCGCGACCTTTGGTGCAATTTGTCTTTGTCACAAGCGCGACTATGAGCGTGACCCTCTCCTGTGCTATGAGTATTCACCGTTTGATATACTTTGCATGGTTTCTCACTTATGATTTAATTATGATTCAATGTTTGAACTATAATATGTTATATCATGTAAGTCATAATTGAATTTATATTTAGCCTGCAATAGTCAAATTATGGATAGATAGGCATGCCTATAGGGTTTTATTTGTTGTAGCCTATGCATACCTTGGACCCTGATCAGGTCCCTATGCGTTTGAATCCTTATGGATTCTTATGATTTAGATCTTGCTTAAGATCCATATGCGTTATTGTTTAAAAAAAAAGAGAATATCTGTTTATACCTGTGGATACCTATGCTTTTACTCATTATCCACCTCTTTGAGTTTGCAGGCATAACTATGTGTATGAATATGATATGGAATCATGTGAATTTATGAATTGTACGGGCATAAATGTATAAAGTGAATTTTATTATTTGATGAATGTAAGTTATGGTTTAAGCTTATGATGCTTTATTTATATATGTATGTGCCATGTGAATGTGAATTGCATTTAATGTTCACTATGAGTGGACGTTCATCTTGTGTTTTTCCCACTAAGCCATTGTGCTTAACACGGGTGTTTCATCCGTGTAGGTGTGGAAGCGGTAGGAGATTTTGGGAGGACCAATCTGAAGCAGCTAAGGCCAACACAATAGGATGGGCTTTTGTTAGATGTTTAAGTTTTTATGAATTTGTAATCTTCGAATGTAAAGTTTTTGGTATTGTAACCAGTTTTATAATATGTAATACTAGAATTTGTATTTAAGTAATTTTTGTAATGTATCCAGTTATATAGTTTGTAAGACTTGAATATATATATATACATGCAAGGATTATTTTATAACAACTTAATAATGAAAATATTTTTGTATATCAAGAGTGTGGATAAGGTTTTGAAGGGGGTTCAAGATTTTTGAAAGGTAAGTGGTTGTGGAAGTTGAGGCATTGATTTGTTCTCCTTCTTCTTCCCTTTTTGGGTGTGTTGAGTTTGATTAAGTGTGCTTTGGATTGTTTTGTGCAAGAAGTTGGTGCCAAGAAGAAGGATAAGGGTAAAGAAAAGGTGGAATCTTGAAGAGAAGTGATTTTGAGCTGCTATTGAGGTTTGGGAGTTATGCCCTAAGTTGTGTTTGGTTTTTTTTTGAGTATTAAGTTATGGAAATTTGATATGTGAAGCATGTTTGTGTGTGTGTTTGGTTGGGTTTTGGCTAAATTGTGTATATTGAAGGAAGGGGAATTAGTGTTTGCATATGGGTTTTGTTCTAAGTGTTTAGAGTTGATTTGAGTGTGATTTTAGGTTAGTTAATTATCTTTTTCAATTGTTATAAATTGCATGTAATGTTTGTATAATGTTATTGGCATGATTTTGAGCATGTTTTGAATGTATGGCTGAGTGAAAGGCAATTGTATGCTTGATTGATTGGTTTTGGAGGAGTTGGGTTGTGAGAGAAGCTGTTCAGAATAGAGTGAAATTCATGACTCTGTCGTGAGCACGACAGAGGGCATGATGACCGAGCTCTAGTTAAGGTGGTCTCTATAGCGAGCGCGATTGTTGTCATGAGTGCTACAGAGATCTCGGTAAGCGAGTATTAGCCGGCTGTTCTTCATAGCTGGCATGTGTAGACACCAAGTCCTGAGACAGCCCAGACTGAAGTTACTCAGTGATGAAAATGATACCTATTTATAGGCAAAAGACAGATAGAAGCGATCATTTCCTCGGAAAATATATTTTTCATTTAAAAAAATGTGCAGGAAAAAGGTTTTCTAGGGCCTGTAGGGTGAGGCCCATCTCACCCATATGAGATGAAGTCTCATGTTGTAAGGCCCATCTCATGTTGGTGAGATACAGCCTCACCACGTGAGGCCCATCTCACAGGTGAGATGAACATCTCACCTACCTCACGCGCTCCTGCTCCTCCTATCCCGTTTTTCATGGGGATTTGGTTTGAAAGCATGGGATTATGGCTGGATTTGGTGAGAAACAACCTAACCTTCTCTGAGATATAAAAAGAAAAAGCTAAGAAACTGGGAAAGGGGGGATTATTTTTGGAAAACACAGAAAAGAAAGAAAACGTAGAGAGAAAAGCTTGGAGAGCAAGAAAAACAATTCTGGTTCTAAAAGCATTCTTGGATTATTTCTTGAATCCAGGAAATTAATTCCTGAGGTTTGAGATTCAATCATCTTTTATCTTCTTTTTAATGTAACCTTCATTTTAAAGTTTTCATCAATCTCTGTTTTTATTTTTTAACAAAAGCAAAGAGGAGAACCAGAGCTTCTTCATTTGTTGATCAAAGATCAATATCTGAGGGTAAATACTGGGAAACCTACTCTTTTCCTTCTTCTTTCGGTTTCTTGCTTTGCTTTTAACAAGTGTTCTTCAGTGTACATACTGTACATACTGTGTTTGTTGCTTATTAGATCTCATTAATCTGTATATAGTATTCCTATTGTTGTATGTTATCAAATATGAACTTTAAATATTTTTCATGATCAATCGTTATGTTTATTATATTATTATTCATGTCTTGATAATATATCATCATCTTTATATGAGCCTATTAACTCTACTCTGTTTGTCCCTGTTTTCTGGTTGTTTGAGTCTTGCCTGTGTTCTTCTGTCCAAGTTGTGTTTTGCTCGATCAGATTTTACCTTCGTTTGTTTGCATTATGATTGCCCGATCAGATTTTGTCTTGGTCTCTGTCTGAGCTGTTATTTTCCCGATCGAATAGTGCCTCTATTTTTTGGTTGCCCGATCAGTCGCGTCTCAGTAGCAGGCATTGTGCAACTCGTGCGATGAGTGCACGAGTCGTGCACCCATTGCTCGACTCGTGCAATGGGTGCATGAGTCATGCACCAGCCTTCTGTCTTCCCTTTTTCGGCTTTTCTTCATCTGTTCCTTACCCTTTGTTTCGTTGTATTTTTGCATTCATTCTTTATTTTATTTATTCAATTTATCCCCTACTAATGCAACTGTTGAATTTAATTTATATTTAATTATTTACATTTGATTAATTGTTTATATTTAATTAGTTCAATTGATTATTATTTAATTGATTTATTAATTGTTTTCAATCGATCATTTTATTCAATTAATTGCCTATTCATATTATATTATTTATTTGATGTAATTTACTAACATTTGATTTTACTTTTGTTTTGTTGCCTCAAATTTATTTGTTTGTATGAGTTCTATGTGTGCACGGGGTGAAGGACTGGAAGACCAAAGACCTTCAATTTAGGGTTTGTATTTTTAATTGTTGTATTTCCCTTTATTATTATTATTATTATTATTATTATTATTATTATTTATATGTTGTATATAAAAATATATTTTAGATTCATCCGCATTATAGAAAATCATTTTTTCACAATAATTAATAACTTGGATTTTTTCTTAATAAAATGGACCAATGTTCTATTTTAAACCAATAAAATCTCACTTTCAAATGGAAAACTAATTTTAATAAAATGGGATCACTAATCCCTGTTTTCTCAATTAATACCCAAGAATAGTTCTCCAATTTTTTAAGTTAATAAAAAGGAACCAATGTTCCTAAAAATAATAAATGACCCGATTTATGCATGATTCATTTTAATTACTTTTATGCATTTTAATTATTTTTATTCTTTTCTTTTTTAGGCCCTTGTAATTAATTTTGGGGCAAGTTTTATTTATTTATTCTTTCTTATTTTGGGAGATTATTATGTCCCATTTTTTGTTTTGTAATTTATTTTTAGGGGATTGTTCTGTACCAATTTTCGTTCTTAATTTATATATTTATTTACTTATTGCTTTATTTATCACTTTCCAATGTGGTTGAGTTGCCCTTTAAAATTATTGCACAATCGAGTGAGATAAGAGATGGAATTTTGATTTCTTAAAAACTTAATTATAAACTTAAGTCATTAATAAGAATGAAGTTCCGAACACCATCTCTGGTTTAGACCAGTAGAGGTTAGTGATCTTTTCCAATTTCTCGTAAATTGGGTGGCGACTCCAAAATACCTTAAAGGTGCCTAAAGGCGTCGTGAGGTTAGATGATCCTTTCCAATGTTCTATTGGGAAGGAGGCATCCAAAATGACTCATGATGCCCAAGATCGAAAAGACACGAACCAATCCCTCGAGCCCTAAAAGCGGGCTCAACGAGGGCCTTTGCTAGGTTCGGCGCGCGTCACAGTGGCCACTAATCCCTGTTTTCTCAATTAATACCCAAGAATAGTTCTCCAATTTTTTAAGTTAATAAAAAGGAACCAATGTTCCTAAAAATAATAAATGACCCGATTTATGCATGATTCATTTTAATTACTTTTATGCATTTTAATTATTTTTATTCTTTTCTTTTTTAGGCCCTTGTAATTAATTTTGGGGCAAGTTTTATTTATTTATTCTTTCTTATTTTGGGAGATTATTATGTCCCATTTTTTGTTTTGTAATTTATTTTTAGGAGATTGTTCTGTACCAATTTTCGTTCTTATTTAATTTATTTATTTACTTATTGCTTTATTTATCACTTTCCAATGTGGTTGAGTTGCCCTTTAAAATTATTGCACAATCGAGTGAGATAAGAGATGGAATTTTGATTTCTTAAAAACTTAATTATAAACTTAAGTCATTAATAAGAATGAAGTTCCGAACACCATCTCTGGTTTAGACCAGTAGAGGTTAGTGATCTTTTCCAATTTCTCGTAAATTGGGTGGCGACTCCAAATACCTTAAAGGTGCCTAAAGGCGTCGTGAGGTTAGATGATCCTTTCCAATGTTCTATTGGGAAGGAGGCATCCAAAATGACTCATGATGCCCAAGATCGAAAAGACACGAACCAATCCCTCGAGCCCTAAAAGCGGGCTCAACGAGGGCCTTTGCTAGGTTCGGCGCGCGTCACAGTGGCGACTCCACTGGGGATGATTGAAACTTCGCTTCGAAAGTGACTTAAGTTAAAATTATAATTAAGTTGTTAAGAATAAAAAATTCCATTTCTAATCGAAATTGCATTACATCCATTAGAGCCTTAGAATTATGTTAGTTGGTCCCCTATCTACCCCGGTGTATTCCTAAACCACGACCCTACTTTCACTCATTATAGGGATGTAACACCCCAACCCATACGTAGGCAAACCCATCCATGAGGGAGTAGGAAGCCGTATGAGTCGGTGTGTTACCAGACAGAAGCGATACAAAGCGTATAAAAATATGGAAGAATTTAAAACTTGAGACGTAAAACTGAACATACATACTTCACAACGCACGTAAACCAAGCAGAAACATTTAGATGTGTAAGTTTACCACCATACAACAGAAGTTACAGACAGAAGATAAAATAGAGGAAGTTCTCAATAACAAATATTTACATGGTCCAGAATATTACATAAGTATCTTTACATGCCATTACATACTCATTTTATACAGAATTACAAAATCTTGATAAAGAAGCTGGACAAAATCCAAAACTCCTAGCTCCTATGTGGCCAACCCTTTGCAGATGTGAGGCTCGAACCGGACCAGACCTGCCACCTGCACGGGAAAAAGAACCCGTGCTAAGCGATAACGCTTAGTGGGGAGAACAAACATAATAATATGGACGGCCATTCACAATGGTCGTCGAGGCATAACACACACAAATCTCATACACACCTAGTTCTTACCAAGAAATATATATGCTTACATATAATAGCTGTGCATTCAAATGTTTCTAATCATATTCATATACTTATATGTGCAACACAAACCAAATCAACATCACCATACAAGATATAAGTATATTCATGCATAACTACATATAACTTCACATGCGTGCACCTACCTATACATTACATGTCAGTATCATTATATTTATATGCTAATACTTGTATCGTCATACCAATACAGGTCCTCATATGCATACATTTACCGAACAATTTGGGGAATCAGGCTTTTGAAAGTACATCATGCATAGATACAGAACAACTTAATCATGCAATTATCCAGCCAAAATAACCATATTGCCCACAAATTCCTAAGCAAAACTCACTAGAGTCTACTCATACCACAATCATACTACAACACATATATACTAACTGAGAGCATAGGTACATAATCACAATACCATCACACTTCCGTTGCGCGACATTAATCTTTAACATAAGCAACTATACGATATTGCAATCCAATCACGGTGTTCCAGAGAGACAATAAATCTGCACTTATTAATTCACATATCTATAATCATAACTGATCAGAACCGCATGCTTATAAACACAACATAACAAATCATACACCTGCTGACTCACAATAGTGGATAACGAGTACTGAATTGTACCTTACGGGTACTAATCGAACAGAAACGTCATCTTTTTCCCCATTTCAAAAACATTTCACTGAACAGGACCTTAAACAAGATCCATACACATACACATAATAGGGTTCGCGAGGAACCATTCGGGGACCTGATCAGGGTCCAAATCGTTCAAAGGGCGCTGCAGCTACACTTACATAGACTCTATTAGGCATGCTTAACTATCCACTAGATTGACTCTCGCAGGTCATGCGTAATACAAATCATGTTTCACATCATAGCGCATAATTTAACATATCACATTCATATAGTTCATAACACTGTCCATGCATAATACATCCAATTGTATTAATATACTTCATAAAATAGTCCAAGTATAAACCTAAAGGTATCACAAGTTCGGAATTCAAACATTAGAATCGCAAAAGAAAACTCAATTTGGAAGCCAGGGAGTGTCGCGATCGCGACGGATGTCGCGCTCGCGACAGAGGCTACTTGCCCCCAGTCGCGATCACGCCAACCTTCGCGATCTCGCGAGGGAACTATACACATCTCACTATCGCGCTCGCGACAGGTGTCGCGCTCGCGACGGTGAGCTGCTAGCCCGATCTGTCGCGCTCGCGACAGTGGATCGCCCAATTCAAATCGGCAGCCAAGAGCTCTATCGCGCTCGCGACAGGGGCTCTGCTGCATGGATCAGCAGGCAAACTTGGACGCATGCGAGGGCTGCTTTCTCTAGGCTTTGTCGCGACCTTGCGACAATGTCGCGCTCGCGACAGAGTCGTGAATTCCAACCCTTGCACGAAAATCTGCAGAAAACTCCACTTCACAATGCCAAATCTCAAACCAAACATCAGAACATCAACTTACCTCACTTCCAGCAAGCCACACATTATTGACAACATAAACACAACATCCATACCAAGAATCCTAAACAAATCATGCCACTAACAATATCCATTTACACCTCTACAATATCAGCAATATTCGTTATTCATCTCAATCGCACCCACGTTAGTATGCATTCATATATATATGGTACATCATGCTTAGGTTATTCATGAAATCAACACCTATTAATATGCATCCATATGCTATTCTTCACAGAGTTGTATTTATTGTTATTTTACAAGCTAGATCACCTATCTCAATCCTACTTGTAAGTTTTTCCCAAAGACAACTACTTATATACCCACTTAAATACCCTAAACATGCATAAAAACTGATGGGAAAGGTACGGGATTGTGTGACGCGCGCCGGGTCCCCGCGGCCGCCCTTTCGGACCGCCCGCACGTGGGCGATCGGGGCAATTGTGGGTCCGTCAACAGCTTGCGATAAATCGCAAGTGCGTCTATGTTGGGCAACAAAGAGGTTTCATGGAGTCGCCACCCAATAGAACATTGGGAAAGTTTCTCTCGCCTCAGAGAGCCTAAGACTTGCGCATTTTATCCATATTGGGCCATGAGGCCTAGGATTAACATCTAAGTCTCGTGACACAAGAGGTGTCTTGGAGGATAACCTCTAGCCTCTTGAGCCCAAAGACCAGAGTAGGGTTCGGGACTTCTCATTTATTCGTACCTTGCTTAAGTTTACGATTGAGTTTTGAATTTATTAGTTCGCTCTCTCTCCACACAATGCAAGTTTGGTTAAGGCACAATTTATTCATTCAAGAGCATAAAATAAAATAGCATTAAAGCGTAAAATAAATTTACAATAATATTTGGGAGCGGAATACAACTCCCATTTATAAATGTGCTATACATGCATAAAACGGATTATTCATTTATTTTGAGGACTTTGGTCCCCGCATGTGTTTATTATGGAAAACTATTTTCATGTGACAATTTTATTGGGTAAAAATAGGACATTTGGTCCAAGTTTTATTTAGCAAACATTCTATTTAGTGGAAAACATTTGTGTGGTGGTTCTTATAAGCACGGTCGAAAATCATTTTATTATTACAAACCACAAATACATACAATAATATTTACATATTTCTAAATAAATAAATAAATGAATACGTAAATAAATAACTAAATTCTAACAATAATCAATAATGATGATAATAATAAAACATAAAATTAAATAATCACAAATCAATTAAATAACAACATCAACATAAAATTAACACAAATTAGACAATAATAATAATAATATCAATGATAATAATAATAATATTAACATAATAATATTAAATAAATATAAATAATAACAATAATAAATAATAATAATAATAATAATAATATTAATAATAAATCAGAATAATGAATAAATATAATAATAATATTATAATGATAATAATAATAATAATAACAGAAATTAAATAAATAAATATAATAAAAACAGAAATTAAATAATAATAATAATAATAATAACAATAATAACAAAAATCAAATAAATATATAATAATAATAATAATCAAATAAATATATAATAATAATAATAATAATAATAATAATAATAATAATAAACAGAAATTAAGTAAATAAATATAATATATATATATATATATATATATATATATATATATATATATATATATATATATATATATATATATATATTAATAATATTATAAAATATAAGGAAAATAGGGGCTTACCGGATTTAGGACGCCGGAGGCTCGCCGGAGCAAGGGTGGCCGTCACCTCCACCACCGGCAGATAGATCGCCTCACGCCGAGCTCGCCGGAGTTAGCCACGCGTCGGAAGGAATCGCCGGTTGATCGGAAATGCCGTTGGCGGCGTTCTCTCCACTCTCGCCGATCTCTTCCACGGCAGCGGGTGGCGGTGGCCAGCGGCCACCGCCGGATGCTTCCTGGCGCCAGGGTGCTAACGCCGCCGCGCGTGGCGTCCCTCTCCGCCGCAGGTGACCGGCGCTGCCCCCTCTTCTTTCTCCTCTTTTCTCTTCTCCGCCTCCGGCGTTTCCTCTGTTTGCTGGTCCCTGCTCCTCTCTTCTTCTTTTCTTATTTCCCTTACTCACTCTTTCACTTTCTCTTTTCTATTTGCTTTCCTTTGTTCCTTGTTCTCACTTTCTATTCTCACCTTCTTGCTCTCACTCTTCTTTCCTTTCTATTTCTTTTTCTTTGGCCGGCCCCCCCTTTCATTTTTGCTCTTCTTATTCATTTTATACCCCTAAATTAGGGCTAAGGGCATACAAGTAATTTCCTCAATAATTCCCTCCTTTTTCTCATTTTTTAACTTTAATTAGTTTAACTTAATTAAAACTAATACACACACATACACATACTAATTAAACATGCACATATTAATTAAACATTACACATTAATATATTCAATTAATTAAATATTACAATAATTAAACATTACACACATCACATATTAATATAATTAATCTACTCAATATATAATTTATCTAATTAATTAAACATTCAACATTTTAACTAATTAATTAACTAATTAATCATTAATTTTACATGCAATTAATTAATACAATAATATTGACTAATTAATTAACTAATAACATTAACTAATTAATTTTACACATACACATATTTATATATTATCGCATATATTATTTTTTTTTCGGAGGGAATTATCAAGGATCCAAAATTACCATTGCCATTAAACCCGACTCGGGACCCGGTGTCTACAGATTGATCAACCCAGGACTTAAAAATAGAGAAGAAAAGGCTCAAAACATGTTTTTCTGTCGCGAGGTCGCGACCCTTGTCACGCTCGCGACAGAGGCTCTCCTCAGCTACCATAACAGACTGCTTTTTACTACAAACTAATGTCGTGAAAACCGACCTCTAAACCTCATTTTTAGGAAAAGTTGTCTTCTTAAAAAATGTTACCCTACGTCTTAACGTTCAAAATGAACAAATTTCAGGTCAATTGGACATCCATAACTCCAGATATGAACTCCACAACCTATACTGGTCAAACAACCCGACACAAAAAGAGACACTACGGTGTTATAAAAAATTCAAGGTCTTAGAGCAAGTATTGGCCCAAGGCTATTTCTAAGACTTTTAAAGATATGGAAGTAATGGTTATAATGGCTCAAGAATAACATGGTTTGGAGTTCTAAAACTCTACTCGTGACAAAAACATTGCACAGGGGTCAGATGAGAACTAAACAGAGTTTACCCAACCATGCACTTCACTTTCAATTCTCACACACCTTCAACTTAAGCAACATCATGCATTACTAATACATTTACCCAAACAAATACATGAATAAGACTCATACCAAAACACTCAATTTACTGGAAATCATATACAAATGTATATTCATAACTCAAGAAGAATTTAGGGTAAAGACAAATTAAAACTCAATTAAAGGAATCAACTCCCAAACCTCTTGTTGCACATTTAGCTGCTCTCTTCAATCTTTAATCTTCTCTTTTCCTTTACTTTGCTTCTTCTTATCACCAATCACTTGCACAAACAAAAACCAGAAAATTATTCTTAATCCATATCCTAGATCCCACATCAAAAGTAAACCTAGAAGGAGAATAAGATCAAAGCATAAATAACTAAACCCTAACCACTTACCTCTTCAATCATGCTTCCCAAGCCCCATCAAATCAATTCTAACTCACTCAAAACCAAGTGATTGGGCAAGGAAAGGGAAGAAAAGGAAATAAAAATGGAGATTAGGGAAGATGAGAGGGCAAAAACGTGGACTCACTCTCCCTTACACTTAGTCTTCTTTTCACACTAAATGCACACCTACCAATTCCACTTGTCCATTTCCTATAGGTTCACATGTCATAATCTTACAAGCCCACTTTGACTTACTCTTACATGCACCATACACCAAACACACATAAGTACCTCTTACAATAATATCTCCATGGTACCAAACCTAAGTCACACCCTAACATTTTCTTATAACCCACTTTTCATCCAAGGCACCATGCTCATAAATCACTCAATAAAACCTCTTAGCCCATTAACATCCTACTACTATACACTACTAGCACACCATAATAATTCCTTTACTTACTTTATTTAATTAATTTCTTAGCAAATAAATCCTTATTACTCATGTACTAATTACCGAATTACCCTCACTCACTTCGACCGAGCAAGCACATTCCGACTAGGCCCGGTTTGGGGTGTGACAAGGGAAGTGTTCGGGATAATCACCAGCTCAAGTCTCATACCATCAAATGGTATATCAAATGGAGACCCGATTGGTCGCTATGCTCGTGATGAGCTAGACCCGTTGGAAGGGACCATGCTTGGGTAGACCTAAAGTAACCCCACCTTTGACCGAAGCCCATGTAATGGAAATAGATACTCCCACTAAGTGAAATGTATCATAATACCGCACTTGCTATTTGGGCCGTCATATATTGGACAAAATTAATCAAATTAAATGGTTTTTCATCAAAGGCTTTCATACCCAAGTGGGCCCATCTTGATTTAGTTGAATTTTTTAAATACATAATGGCCAAACACCCATACGGATGTACATTAGTTAAGAGTTGCCAATTTTTCACCGTGCACTATACGTGTCCGACGGGTTCCCTATTAACCCTTGGATAAAACCCACCTAGGAAAGAGACCGCACTACCTCATGTGTGGGAGAAATAAGGTCGAAAGGATCTATCTGCTTGCATGTGTTTGTCTATGCTGCATCAGCACGACCATACATTGCACTTCAAATCATGCATCATCCTAATAGAGGTGTGTTCTGCAGCCATCATAGATTCGTCCAGGTGGTTTAGAGGTCCCGACGGTCGATTAAGAAAGATTACACTCTTGGGATTATCAGAGCTGGTTTCAGATCAGGGTTTAGATTCTCTCTCGGCAGGTAGTGAGATATTTTCTTAAGAATCATCAATAGAGACAAGTATTCTAATTCATCAAGTGGTTCTGATGCAACTAAGGCAGTGATTGCCGAAGAAGTGGGGAAAAGAATGGAAGAGTTTGAGGCCAGGATGATGGCGATGATGGGCAACCTTGCCACTACCCTAGCCCCACTTGCTGAGCAACAGGCTACTGCTCCAACTGGGGGGCAAGATGAACAAGGGGCTATAAGAGAGGATCCCCCAGTGGCAGTTGATCCACATGCAGTTGAGCCAAGAGCACCAGCGCCTATCGAGCGTAGAGAAGGCCTTAATTTGAGATTGACTTATGGGAGGAGCAAGAGGAACAGATGATAGTAAAGGGAAAGTCGCCCAAGCTGGAGGATGCGATGTGGAGAAAAATGGAGGAAAGGTTTGAAGCCATGACAAGGATGTTGACGGTAGGAAGGGGAATGAACCCTGAGGATTGGGAATTGGATGATGATGATCTAATCCCTCTAAATTTCAAGATGCTTGATGTCCCGAAGTTTGATGGCACATTGGACCCCACTGCACACATCAAGCAATACTCTTTGATAATGAAGGGTACGATGCTAAAAAGAAGACAGAAGGTAGAGTACTTCTGTTTAAGTTTGATAGGCCCTGCGGTGGACTGGTATCATGGACTGGACAAAAGAATAAAAGAAGACTGGGATCTGTTGACGGAGGAGTTCCTCCAGCAGTACGACTGTAGTACAAGGATGGAGGTCACTCTACAAGATCTAGAGCTGCTGCAGCAAAAGCCAGGCAAGTCATTGCATGAGTACCTAACCCGATGGAGGAACCGGGTAATGGAGATGAAGAAGAAGCCAGATACTTCGGACCTGATCAGGATATTTATCAGGAATGCTAGCCCATATTTGAAGGATGGGTTAAAGATGAAGGGGCTGAAGGACTGGGAGTCCCTAAAAGAAATAGCCATCGAAGCTAAGCCCGAGCATCTAGATAAAATAGCTAAATCTACAAACATGGTCTCCGACAAAAGCAAGGGAAACAACAGTGGTAATGGGGGCAATACTGGGGTAGCAGAAGTCTCAACCACGGGAATGACTCGGCGCCACCTCACTATCTCGGGTAAGCCATTATCTTGGCACTTCACTCGTCTCATCAAGGAAGGGAAATTACAACCCTTGCCAGCTGGGCCTGCCCCAAGCCAAGGCCAGCCTAGACACAGAACAGACTGGTATTGTGCATATCACCAGTATACAGGGCATAGAACAGACTATTGTCGTCCTCTGAGAGATCGCATTAAAGAATTGGTGCCTGGCCTGGAGGAAGAAAGAAAGAATTAGAGTTGTTACAATGCCTTTCCTTTTCTAAAGTGTATTCCTGAACTATGCACTTGTTTCTCTTTTCTATTTTAATAATATGGGCTTTTCTTATTGATAGTGTCACACCCCATTTGCCCCCTAGTAGAATGAGCCTGTCTGTCTGTCTGTATGTGTAAGCATTTGCATGTGTTCGGCATCTCACAAGGGTAATTGAGTAAAAATGTATGTTTTTGGGTTTATTATTATGTGGGTGCATACATGGCATTAGGATGTAATTTAATTGGGAATTGGTTGTGTACATTGGAGCATACCATTGTAGGGTGTTTTAGTGGAGTATGCATTAAGTGTGAGTGTTGTGTATGGAGTTAGGGTATGAGTGAGCAAGTTTCATCACCTAAAGGATGACATGTGTATTAGGTTAAGGAAAAATGAAGAAAGAAATGAAGGAAGAGTGAAAAGAAATCAGATTCACGTTTTTCCCTTCAACCTTCATCTTCTTCTTCCTTTTTCCCTCTCCTAATTACTGCTTGTTAACTGCTAATCAAATTGTGCTGTGGAGATTGCTCACTCTTGCTCCTAACTTGGTAAGTGCATATCCTTGTCTTTGTCTTACTGTAATTTTCTTCTTCTTCTTCCTTGAGTTTAGGTTTAACTTAGGGTTTCATTACTGTGTTTATGTTCTAGCTGAAGCCCCTCGTGATCTAAAGGGTAAAGAGTTTGCTGGACCTAGTGGAGCTAAGTGATAGAAGCTTAGATTTCAGGTTTGGGAATTATTGATTGTGATTTGTGTGATTGTGATTTTACTGTAAATTCTAGGGTTTATGTTCTTGAATAGCTTCAATGCATGTATTCTTGATTTGATTGTTTAATTGCTAAATTGAGGTTTGTATATTGTTTATGTTAATTGGGATGTCTACTGGAAGGTAAGATCAGGTTTGATTAGTTTTGAATCAAGTTTGGGATTGAATTCTGGGTTCTGAGAATTCTGGAAATGGGAAAATCGCGTTATTGATGAATTTTTCCGTTTCCAGATCAGTGTCGCGTGACTCGCCAAGAGGATAGGCAAGTCACGAGACGTGACCTCTGGTCATGCCTCGTGACCTGCCAGCTTAGGCCGGTCACGAGTTGTGGCTGCCTGTCACAACTCGTGACCAGCTGAGATGAAGCAAGTCACAAGACGTGACTCCCTGTCACGCCTCGTGACCGGCTGAGTGTAGGCGTGTCGCGTGATCTGCTGAAGAGAGAAGCAAGTCACGAGACGTGACGTCCAGTCACGTCGCGTGACCTGCGTGAACGTCGCGTGATCTGCGTGATCACGTCGCGTGATCTGCGAGGGACGAAGCAAGTCACGAGGCGTGACCCTCAGTCACGTCTCGTGACCTGCCTTGTGAGGAGGCCAGTCACGCCTCGTGACCAGCCAACCTCGCCAGTTTCTCTGTTCAGCTCATTTTTCCGAAATTTCCCAGTATTTAACTCAAAAATGAAATTGGTATTTATTCTGAATGGACTTTACTGCTGTATGATACATGTCATACTTTCAAATGCTTCGATATGCGAAATACCATGATTTTTCTGATGTTTGTACACGATATTCTGTTATTTGATTTGAGTGACGCATAACCTGCTAGAGTCAAGTAAGTGGATAGTTAGGCATGCCTAATAGAGTCTTTAGCTGCAGCCCTCAGTTCAGTTTGGACCCCGATCAGGTCCCCGTTTGGTTCCTCGCGAACCCTTCAGTATTAGGATCTTGTTTAAGGTCCCCTCAGTATATGAATAACATGTTTTGATAAATAAAATAACATTTGACTTGTACCTGTGAGGTACCCTCAGTATTCGATTCGTACCCGTAAGGTACCTTCAGTACACTTGTTATCCACTATCTAGAGTCAGCAGGTGTTCTTTAAATGTTTAATAGAATTGTTCTGATCTGATTGGCTATTAAATGGAATATTTGAATGAATTTAATGATGAAACACATGTTGAATTATTCTGTATTGGATACGATTATGAGATAATGATGTTATGGCTTTTAAATATGAGCATGTTTATATGGATTATATATAGCCTTTGCATTCTGCCATTGTGAATGTGTTGTGCCTTGACGGCCATTGTGAATGGCCGTCCATTAATTATGTGTGTTTCCCCACTAAGCGTTTATCGCTTAGCACGGTGTTTTTACCCGTGCAGGTGCGGAAGAAGTTTTGCTTTGAGAGAGTCGCCGTCATCAAGCCAACACAGAAGAGTTTAGTGTAGGGCTTAATTTTGTAACAGTTGTTATTTCTTTTTGTATAGAACTCTCATGTATCAGTTCTGTATCAGCTTCCGCTTTTGTATCTATATTGTGTATATGTAATATTATTTTATTTCAGTTAGTTGATCAGATCATTATTGTAATAGTTTATTATAGTAATGCATGATCAGCTTTTGCTTTCTGCATGTAAAGTTTTTAATTATTATGTATTCCTGAATGTATATTATGAATAGATGTATGTTTTGCTTTGCTATTGTTTGGTGACACCTTGACTCATACGGTATCTCACTCCTTATCGGATGGGATCGCCTACTTATGGGAAGGGGGTGTTACAGTTTGTGGTATTAGAGACTAGGTTTAGGCATTTCTGGGTGTTGTTTGTTCTGTTGTTGTGTTTGAAGTGTATATATGTGTATGTGTCTAGATCTGTGTTGGCTGATACGGTTGTTTCCTGTTTGTTTAGATGGCTTCTAATTCTGCCCATGGTGCGCGTGAGGAATCCGCCGAGAGTGTGAATCCTCCAGCTGTAGATCAGTCTGTTTCTGTTACTGTGTCGGTTCAGCATGCTAGGGTCCAGCCCGAGGCCGCAGCCATGCCCTTTGAGGCTATGTTTAGACTGCATCAGGATATGGCTAGGGTTTTGGAGAGAGTGACTGCTCCTAGAGCACCTATGGAGAATTTGAGGAGGGCAGGAGTTGAGGATTTCTATGGCACTGGTTTGAATGAGTCTGAGATGGCAGAGAAATGGTTAGACAAGGTAAAGCGTGCTTTGAGAGAGATTCGGTGTTCTCCTGACCAGCAGGCAGAGTGTGCATTAGCTCTTCTGCAGGGGTCTGCTTTTGAATGGTGGGAATTGGTTTGCAGGCATCCTCAGTTACCGGATCCGATTACTTGGGAGTTCTTTGAGGGTGAGTTCACAAAGAAGTACATTACTCAGACTTATAGAGATTCGAGATGGGCGCAGTTTTTGAGTTTGAGACAGAGGGCTATGTCTGTAGCGGATTATGAGAAAGAGTTCAACAGGTTATCTCGCTATGCCCCACGTGGAGTTATGACTGATGACTTTAGATGCAAGCATTTCGAGGCTGGGTTAAATGAGTCTTTGAAGATTGCTTTGATTTCTCTGATGTGCATACCCGGGGTCAGTTATTACCAGATTGTAGAGGCTGCTGTGAGAGCTGAGTTATCTGAGACTGTGATGAGAGAGAGAGCTCAGAGGAGGAGTTCTTCTCGTGGAGGATCTTCTTCGGGTAAGAGATCTAGGAACCCACAGGATGAGTCATCTTCTGGCCCGGCTTCTAGAGGTAGACGACAGGGTTCTACAGCTGTGTCAGGTTCTGGTAGGGGTGGTAGAGCTGAGACTACATCAGTTTGTCCTCATTGTAGTAAGACACATCGGGGTGAGTGTAGGTGGCTCTCCGGTGCATGCTTCAGGTGTGGGAGTTCGGAGCATCAGTTGGCCAGTTGTCCGAGGTTTCATGAGGATTTAGGTTCCCAGAGAGAGGGCAGTAGGGTTGGTTCGAATGCTTCTCAGGCTACCCGTGGCAGAGGCCGAGGTAGAGGTAGAGGTGGTCGGCATAGAGATGGGGCTGTTTCTGAGACTGTTGAGCATCATCCTCAGGGTGCCGTTAGAGCTTATGCTATGAGAGCCAGAGATGAGCAGGATGCGCCTGATGTTATTGCTGCGATGCAAGCCAAGAGGTTTATCAGGAAAGGTTGTGAGGCTTTTCTTGCAGTTGCATTAGATTCCAAGAGAGATCAAGTTCAGATTGAGGACATTCCTGTAGTGCGGGAGTTTAGTGATGTGTTCCCGAGCGAGTTGCCTGGTTTGCCTCCTGAGAGAGAGGTCGAGTTGTCCATTGAGATTATGCCAGGTACTACACCTATTTCGAGAGCACCTTATCGGATGGCTCCTGTAGAGTTGAGGGAACTTAAATCTCAGCTACAAGAGTTATTGGATAAGGGGTTTATTAGACCGAGCATATCTCCTTGGGGAGCTCCAGTCCTGTTTGTCAAGAAGAAAGATGGATCATTGCGGATGTGTATCGACTATAGGCAGATCAATAAAGTCACAGTGAAGAACAAGTATCCGTTGCCTAGGATTGAGGATTTGTTTGATCAGCTTCGAGGTGCAGGTGTTTTCTCCAAGATAATCTTCGATCAGGGTATTACCAGCTTCGAGTTCAGGATGCAGATGTGGTTAAGACTGCATTTTGGACTAGGTATGGTCACTATGAGTTTCTTGTGATGCCGTTTGGTTTGACTAATGCTCCAGCAGCTTTTATGGATCTGATGAATCGTGTGTTTAGGCCATACTTAGATCGATTTGTAGTAGTATTCATTGATGACATTTTGGTGTATTCCAAGGATGAGAGTGAGCATGAGGAGCATCTCCGATTAGTGCTACAGATGTTGAGAGAGCATCAGTTGTTTGCTAAGCTTAGCAAGTGTGATTTCTGGCTTCGAGAAGTATCATTCTTGGGTCACATTGTTTCAGCTAGAGGTATTCAGGTTGATCCAGCCAAGATTGAGGCGATAGTTGAGTGGAAAGCGCCTCGAAATGTTCAGGAAGTGAGGAGTTTCCTCGGTTTAGCAGGTTACTACCGTCGGTTCGTTAAAGGATTTTCTGTGATTGCTGCTCCGATGACTAGATTGTTGAGGAAAGGAGTTAGATTTGAGTGGTCAGATAGGTGTCAGTCTTGTTTTGATCGGTTAAAGCAGTTGCTTGTTGAGGCTCCTATCCTTACTCAACCCATCTCGGGTAAGGAGTTTGTCATTTATAGTGATGCTTCTGGAGTTGGTCTTGGATGTGTGCTGATGCAGGAAGGAAAAGTAGTGGCTTATGCTTCTCGTCAGTTGAAGCCACATGAGAGGAACTATCCGACGCATGATTTAGAGTTGGCAGCTGTGATCTTTGCTCTGAAGATTTGGCGTCATTACTTGTATGGGGAAAAGTGTAGGATCTTCTCGGACCACAAGAGCTTGAAGTATTTCCTTTCACAGAAAGAGTTGAACATGAGACAGCGGCATTGGCTTGAGTTATTTAAGGACTACGACTGCATTGTGGATTACCATCCTGGTAAGGCTAATGTAGTCGCCGATGCTTTGAGTCGGAAATCGGTTTCAGCTTTGTTCTTGAGGCGATTCAGATGGCGATTTGGTTCAGATGGGGCTTTGATTGCTCAGTTGCGTGTGAAGCCTACCTTGAGATAGAGGATTGTGAATGCTCAGAGAGATGATCAGAGGCTTCAGCGGATTATGCATGAGGTTAGATCGGGTAAGCAGTCAGAGTTCTCAGTTCAGGATGAGGTACTTATGTTCAGAGATCGCCTGTGTGTGCCAGAATCTGAGGATTTGAGGAGACAGCTCATGAGTAAGGCACATAGTACAGTCTTTACTATGCATCCGGGCAGTGAGAAAATGTATCGAGACATGAAGCAATTCTATTGGTGGTCCGGTATGAAGCGTGATATAGTGGATTTTGTTTCCAAGTGCTTGACTTGTCAGCAGGTAAAGGCCGAGCATCAGGTTCCTTCGGGTTTGCTTATGCCTTTATCCATTCCTGAGTGGAAATGGGATGATATCGCCATGGACTTCGTTTCTGGTTTGCCTTTGACTCAGAGGAAACATGACTCAGTTTGGGTTATTGTGGATCGGCTTACGAAATCAGCTCACTTTTTGCCGGTTAGAGTGGACTACTCCTTGGACA
Organism: Excoecaria cochinchinensis; assembly: GCA_947683425.1. NCBI lineage: Eukaryota > Viridiplantae > Streptophyta > Magnoliopsida > Malpighiales > Euphorbiaceae > Excoecaria > Excoecaria cochinchinensis. The sequence continues at coordinate 8,509,966 of CANTUQ010000146.1, read as the reverse complement.
GATTGGCCAGCATCTATGTGGATGAGATAGTTCGGTTGCATGGTGTACCTTTGTCTATAGTGTCAGATCGGGATCCGAGGTTTACTTCCAAGTTTTGGAAGGAGTTACAGAGAGCTTTGGGCACTAAGTTGAATTTCAGTACAGCGTTTCATCCTCAGACCGATGGTCAGTCAGAGCGAGTTATTCAGATTCTGGAGGATATGATGAGAGCTTGTGCTTTGGACTTTCCGGGTAGCTGGGACAGATATGTGTCGCTTATGGAGTTTGCCTACAACAACAGTTTTCAGTCGAGCATCGGTATGGCACCATATGAGGCTTTGTATGGTCGTCAGTGTAGGACTCCAATTTGTTGGACCGAGCTATCCGAGAGATCTATGATTGGACCAGACTTGGTTAGAGATACTAAAGAGAAAATCAGAGTAGTGCAGCGGAATTTGAAGGCAGCCAAGGATCGACAGAAGTCTTACGCCAATTTGAAAAGGAAAGATGTGCATTTTGAGATCGGGGACAAGGTTTTCCTTAAGGTTTCACCTTGGAGGAAAGTGCTTCGGTTTGGCAAGAAAGGCAAGCTTAGTCCTCGTTTCATTGGACCTTATGAGATTTTGGCTAAGGTAGGACCTGTAGCCTATAGATTGGCGCTACCGATGGAGTTAGCAAAGTTGCATGATGTATTCCACGTTTCGATGCTTCGTTGGTACAAATCAGATCCTTCATATGTTCTGTCAGTTCAGGATATCCAGGTTCAGCCAGACTTCTCTTATGATGAGGAACCGCGAGCTATTCTAGCCCGAGAGGTGAGGCAGTTGAGAAGTAAGCAGATTCCTTTGGTTAAAGTGTTGTGGATCCATCATGGAGTCGAAGAAGCGACTTGGGAACCAGAGGAGTCGATGAGAGTTCAGTATCCGCAGTTATTCAGTTCAGGTGAGAATTTCGAGGACGAAATTCTTATTTGTAGGGGAGAGTTGTCACACCCCATTTGCCCCCTAGTAGAATGAGCCTGTCTGTCTGTCTGTATGTGTAAGCATTTGCATGTGTTCGGCATCTCATAAGGGTAATTGAGTAAAAATGTATGTTTTTGGGTTTATTATTATGTGGGTGCATACATGGCATTAGGATGTAATTTAATTGGGAATTGCTTGTGTACATTGGAGCATACCATTGTAGGCTGTTTTAGTGGAGTATGCATTAAGTGTGAGTGTTGTGTATGGAGTAAGGGTATGAGTGAGCAAGTTTCATCACCTAAAGGATGACATGTGTATTAGGTTAAGGAAAAATGAAGAAAGAAATGAAGGAAGAGTGAAAAGAAATCAGATTCACGTTTTTCCCTTCAACCTTCATCTTCTTCTTCCTTTTTCCCTCTCCTAATTACTGCTTGTTAACTGCTAATCAAATTGTGTTGTGGAGATTACTCACTCTTGCTCCTAACTTGGTAAGTGCATATCCTTGTCTTTGTCTTACTGTAATTTTCTTCTTCTTCTTCCTTGAGTTTAGGTTTAACTTAGGGTTTCATTACTGTGTTTATGTTCTAGCTGAAGCCCCTCGTGATCCAAAGGGTAAAGAGGTTGCTGGACCTAGTGGAGCTAAGTGATAGAAGCTTAGATTTCAGGTTTGGGAATTATTGATTGTGATTTGTGTGATTGTGATTTTACTGTAAATTCTAGGGTTTATGTTCTTGAATAGCTTCAATGCATGTATTCTTGATTTGATTGTTTAATTGCTAAATTGAGGTTTGTATATTGTTTATGTTAATTGGGATGTCTACTGGAAGGTAAGATCAGGTTTGATTAGTTTTGAATCAAGTTTGGGATTGAATTCTGGGTTCTGAGAATTCTGGAAATGGGAAAAACGCGTTATTGATGAATTTTTCCGTTTCCAGATCAGTGTCGCGTGACTTGCCAAGAGGAGAGGCAAGTCACGAGACGTGACCTCTGGTCACGCCTCGTGACCTGCCAGCTTAGGCCGGTCACGAGTTGTGGCTGCCTGTCACAACTCGTGACCAGCTGAAATGAAGCAAGTCACGAGACGTGACTCCCCGTCACGCCTCGTGACCGGCTGAGTGTAGGCGTGTCGCGTGATCTGCTGAAGAGAGAAGCAAGTCACGAGACGTGATGTCCAGTCACGTCGCGTGACCTGCGTGAGCGTCGCGTGATCTGCGAGATCACGTCGCGTGATCTGCGAGGGACGAAGCAAGTCACGAGGCGTGACCCTCAGTCACGTCTCGTGACCTGCCTTGTGAGGAGGCCAGTCACGCCTCGTGACCAGCCAACCTCGCCCGTTTCTCTGTTCAGCCCGTTTTTCCGAAATTTCCCAGTATTTAACTCAAAAATGAAATTGGTATTTATTCTGAATGGACTTTACTGCTGTATGATACATGTCATACTTTCAAATGCTTCGATATGCGAAATACCATGATTTTTCTGATGTTTGTACACGATATTCTGTTATTTGATTTGAGTGGCGCATAACCTGCTAGAGTCAAGTAAGTGGATAGTTAGGCATGCCTAATAGAGTTTTTAGCTGCAGCCCTCAGTTCAGTTTGGACCCCGATCAGGTCCCCGTTTGGTTCCTCGCGAACCCTTCAGTATTAGGATCTTGTTTAAGGTCCCCTCAGTATATGAATAACATGTTTTGATAAATAAAATAACATTTGACTTGTACCTGTGAGGTACCCTCAGTATTCGATTCGTACCCGTAAGGTACCTTCAGTACACTTGTTATCCACTATCTAGAGTCAGCAGGTGTTCTTTAAATGTTTAATAGAATTGTTCTGATCTGATTGGCTATTAAATGGAATATTTGAATGAATTTAATGATGAAACACATGTTGAATTATTCTGTATTGGATACGATTATGAGATAATGATGTTATGGCTTTTAAATATGAGCATGTTTATATGGATTATATATAGCCTTTGCATTCTGCCATTGTGAATGTGTTGTGCCTTGACGGCCATTGTGAATGGCCGTCCATTAATTATGTGTGTTTCCCCACTAAGCGTTTATCGCTTAGCACGGTGTTTTTACCCGTGCAGGTGCGGAAGAAGTTTTGCTTTGAGAGAGTCGCCGTCATCAAGCCAACACAGAAGAGTTTAGTGTAGGGCTTAATTTTGTAACAGTTGTTATTTCTTTTTGTATAGAACTCTCATGTATCAGTTCTGTATCAGCTTCTGCTTTTGTATCTATATTGTGTATATGTAATATTATTTTGTTTCAGTTAGTTGATCAGATCATTATTGTAATAGTTTATTATAGTAATGCATGATGAGCTTTTGCTTTCTGCATGTAAAGTTTTTAATTATTCTGTATTCCTGAATGTATGTTATGAATAGATGTATGTTTTGCTTTGCTATTGTTTGGTGACACCTTGACTCATACGGTATCTCACTCCTTATCGGATGGGATCGCCTACGTATGGGAAGGGGGTGTTACAGATAGGAGCTAAATTGAAGTATAATTTAGTATTTATTTTGTGTGAATTTATGTAATTAATCATGTAATTGTTTGTAAAATTTAATGTGATATGTTAGATTATGTTTATTTGTATCAGTTGAGTTTTTATGTTGATTATCTGTGTTTTTAGGTGAAGAAATGAAGAGGAGCAAATAGAACGAGCAAGTCACGAGAGAGGAGCAGGTCACGCCACACACAAGGAGTCACGCGACGTGAGCATGGGTGACGAGACGTGACTGGAGAGGAAGAACAAAGAAGAAGGAGGAAAAGAAGAGAAGGACTGAGAGAGAGGAAGTCACGCGACGTGAGCAAAGGTCACGCGACGTGACGAGAAGCCAGGAAAGAAGAGGAGGAGGCGAGACAAGGCGAGACGTGAGTGCCAGTCATGCCACACACGCGAAGAGTCATGCCGTGATGGGAGGTAACGTCCCATGACTGGCCAGAGACGGAAGAGAAAACCGACAGAAAGAAAGAAGGAAGAAAATGAGCAAGCGTGTTCTGTCGCGATCGCGACACCATTGCGATCGCGACAGAGACGACCGTTGGACAGTTTTGGGCCAAAAGTCACATGAAAAGTCATCTTATTTCACCAAATTTTGCAACCATTCCCAAGAGACATCTTTAAGGGACACAATCTTTGAATTATCATCTATAAATAGGTAGTTTAACTGTAATTTTAATATGATGAATTTTAGGTTAAGTAATTTTTCTGTATTTTGCAAGAGAGATTTTTCTTAGTTAAATTTCTATTTAGTTTTATATTTTGAAGAAGAAGATCAAGGAGAAGGAAAATTTATTTTCAAGAGATTGAGAAAAGGGTTGAAAGGCTTCTATCTTGTTCTCTTATTTTTAATTCTTCTCCAATATTTCTATGAATATCATTTCAATGAATTTGCATATTATGATTATTTCTATTTCCATCTACTTTTATGGTCTTTGAATGCAGATTTTCTATTAGTATATTTTGCATGATCTTTACAAGTTAAAGTAATTCGAGAGTTTGCTTTATCTGACATCTAATAGAGATTCATTATTAAGATATATTTGAGAGATCGGTATATTGAGATAATTGCTATAGGTTAGTGTTTATTCTTAAAATATGTAATTAGAAACCTCTAATTCATTAATGAAAATTGTGAGTTAGAATTTTAATTGTATGTTTTAGGCATTTTAATTCATGTCGAGAGAGTGGGTTAAAAGTTTATTCTAACTTGGCTTGCATAAAAAGATGAAAGATGTTAATAAAATGATGGAATCAAGTTCATTGTCTTTAATTCTTCATGATTCATTTTATCTTCTTTTGACTATCATTAACTAGGTTTAATTAATTTACATGTTAGATTAGTTTAAAATCAACTCCACCATTAATTAATCTTTGTAAACAAGATTAAAATCAATTAGTAATAGTGTGTAAAAACGTTCCTCGTGGGATCGACAATCTTAAGTACTATTGCGGTACACCGTATACTTGCGGTATAATTAGCATCTATAGAAAATGCTCAACACTTATATATGCATTGTTATATCTTATTGCATCAAGCATAACCTGATCAGGATATTTATCAGGAATGCTAGCCCATATTTGAAGGATGGGTTAAAGATGAAGGGGCTGAAGGACTGGGAGTCCCTAAAAGATATAGCCATCGAAGCTGAGCCCGAGCATCTAGATAAAATAGCTAAATCTACAAATATGGTCTCCGACAAAAGCAAGGGAAACAACAGTGGTAATGGGGGCAATACTGGGATAGCAGAAGTCTCAACCACGGGAATGACTCGGCGCCACCTCACTATCTCGGGTAAGCCATTATCTTGGCACTTCACTCGTCTCATCAAGGAAGAGAAATTACAACCCTTGCCATCTGGGCCTGCCCCAAGCCAAGGCCAGCCTAGACACAGAACAGACTGGTATTGTGCATATCACCAGTACACAGGGCATAGAACAGACTATTGTCGTCCTCTTAGAGATCGCATTAAAGAATTGGTGCCTGGCCTGGAGGAAGAAAGAAAGAATTAGAGTTGTTACAGTGCTTTTCCTTTTCTAAAGTGTATTCCTGAACTATGCACTTGTTTCTCTTTTCTATTTTAATAATATGGGCTTTTCTTATATATGCATTGTTTTATCTTATTGCATCAAGCATAAGTGATAATCGTGATTAAGGCATTGGTTTAATAAGCACTGTTTCATTCAGTTTTAATAAATAGTAATCTTGGTTGCATCCAATTTGACTCCTGAAGCGAGATAAAATTTGAGAATGAAAAAAAAAGAGTGAAAAAGTCTTTCCTTGGACCTATGAAGACATACTAGGAGATAATTATGAAGTCACCAAACACGCTGTGCCAGTGTATCCCGATCATGAACCAGCCAAGTAGAAGCTCAGAAGATTCAAGCCAGGAGGGACAAGAAAGGCAAAAAAGGGGGAATCCACAAGCAGAACTAGGGCTAAATTTTTACTGAAGCGCAATGCCCAACTAGGTGAATCAATGACATCCCCAATGGTTAAGAAGAGAAGTGTGCATATGTGTAAACTATCAGGATTTGGACGAATCTTGTTGAGAAGCCAAAAAAAATGATCATCGACATAGGGCAACGGACAGTTATCTAGGGGCAAGCTTTGTTCAGATCCCGTTGATCTACACATACCTGTATTTTGCTGTTCTTTTTGGCTATTGAAAAGGACCTAAAGACTGATTCACAAGCTATCCACCCAGTTTATCAGTATAGAGGATGTGCAGTATGAGAGGTGTGTAATACCCCAAAGTGTACCCTAGTCGGATTGGAGTGTCAATTGTTTAGTAAGTGTACAAGAGAGATTGTGCAAGTATGAGTTATGGTTCTTGTGAGGATGAAAGTGAAAGAAATTGAAAGTATTTGGAAGAAAGAATTCTGATGAGGGATTGAAGAGAAGTTTGGTAAGGACTTAGTGGGAAGTTTGTATTAAGATTGGACATGTGGCTGGAAATGGACAAGTGGCATGTAGGGCTGCTTAGTGGCAAAAGTTGGAAATGCCACCTAGACTTTACATGCAATACATAGTTGAGTGAGAGGCAGAATTTGGCATTTTGGTGGTTCACTTGAGTCCGGCCATTCCTCTTTTCTATTTCTAAGCTCCTTTCTTCTTCATTTCACTAAGATAACTTTGGTTTCTTTTCAATTGAATTTGAGAATTTGGTTGGTTTGGTTTGAAGAAGTGAATCAAGAAGGTAAGTGTTGTTCATAGAATGTGTATTTTTTTCTTCTACCCTTTTCTGATTTGGATTTGGATTTTGAGTGATTTGAGTAATGGACTAAGAGAGTGTATTTTGATTGATTATATAAGAATTCTTGGATAAGAGAAGAGCTAAGGGCAATGAGAAGATCTAGCTTGAGATAGAGTACAACAACCTGCTTTTGAGAGGTTTGGGATATATGTGTTTATATGTTGATTCTACTTGAGTATGTATGTTGATTAGTTTGACCTTAATGTGTAATTGATGCATGAATATGAGATTTGACATATTTTGCATGATTATGTACCATGTGATGAAATATAATTGAAGTGTTATAAATGCTATGTGATGAGAATGGAAACCTAGTATATGCATGACAAAGAACAAGCAGAACCCTAATTTCAGAGATGTGGATATTGGATGTGTAATTCATAGATAATGGCGTGTACTGAGAATTTGACTATGTATAAATGTTCATATATGTGTATAGGAATTATAATTTGAATTTGGTGATTTGGTTTGACAAGTTGGCTATTTTCAAGCTTGACAAGCTTGATTGTGTCAAATTGTCCTTGAAGCCTATATTGACCCCCATGAAATGTTTATTATGTAAAATGAGTTTTGCAACTACAAAATGGGTGAGACTAATTGGGTTAAAACCATAAGATCTGTGGCTTTAAATGTTGTAGAAATAGCTTTGTTGATTTGAGGACTCTATGGTCTTCAAAATTGACCATAACCGTAGTTAAAATTCTGTAGGAGGGCTTCTGGAACCAGTTGTGTTCCTTTTGACATAACTCCTTCATTTTAAATCCAATTTACCTGATACTTGTCCCATTTGAACTTTAACATCCCAAGGAATAAATATTAATAAGGGACCTTTGCCTAAAATTGAGTGTAAGATATCGGTTTAGGCTATACAAAATTGTGGTGTGAAGCAGTCCCGAGATTCTGCTTCTGTTTTGCATCGTTTGGTATGTCATGGTCACAACAAAAATGGTTGCCACCATGACCAATGTCTGAAGAAGGCAGAATTGAAGGTAATTGGATGTCATGGTGACAACTAAATGGTTGCCACCGTGACCCTTCCCTGTTTTGTGTATTTAGGGTGTTTTTCTTCCCGAAATGCACCCGAACTTCACTACGAGTTTCTATAGCTTGTCCAAATCATGTTTAACATTAAAAAATGAGTGTCCTAAGCGTGAATAATTATGTATGTGAATGCGTACAAATGAGTATGGTAAATCATGAATGTAAATGCGTATAATCTTGAATGCGAATGAGCATAATCATGAATGTAAATGCGTATAACCATGAATGTGCTAATGCGTATAATAATGATTGTGCTTATGCATATAGCATATACAAGGCAGCATGCAATAATATGCACATAGAGTTGTAAGTGAATGAGTTTATGATGACATGTATGTATGTATAGTAAGATATGAAGTAAGTTACATGAATAGCATGGGTTTAAGTAAATGTGTATGAATGACCAATACATGCTTTGATATGGAATGATAGTTATAAGCTTGAGTTGTCATAAAAGTGGATAGATGGGCATGCTTATAAAGGGTTAGATGTTTTGCAGCTACTAGATGATTGGCATCGATGGATGTCTAGATGTTTGGCATCGACGGATGTCTAGATGTTTGGCATCGACGGATGTCTAGATGTTTGGTACCATTTGGTATCTAGATGATTCGAGACTTTGGTCTCTATATGTTTACAGTATCTATATGTACCTGTATCCACTTACGTTATGAGCCAGGCTATTAATTGTTGCTATATGTATAAGAGATGTTATATGTAAATGAATTACAAGAAATGCTAATAGAAGTACATGACTATTGCACCAGAGATGCTTATATGAGTTTACAAGAGCACATGAAAAGCTGGTAGTTGTACATGAATATGCTATAAGTATGCTTTTATGCTTATATGTATATAAATGGACATGATATGCAATGACATGATATTATATGTTATATGAGCTGATAGTTAGAGTTAGAAGAATATGAGCATGATATAGGTTACATGAGATTAGTAGATACGTTATAAAGCATGTTGATAAAATGTTTGGTATGTTACAAGTATGGTAAATGCTTATTACTTTATATGCTCTTAATTGATCGGCATATTGACTATTGATATGCTTTGATGATTATGTTTGTGACTTCGTTAGAAATCTTTTATATGTGATATCCCCACTAAGCTTTATCACTTAGCACAGGTGTTTTCCCGTGTAGGTTTACAGGTTCAGTGAGGGTTGGACATCTGCAGGTCATGGCCACTAGGAGTATAAGTTGAAGTTGTTTTATATGTGGCATAGCCTTTTGTATACATGATATAGAATTTTTGTATAGCTTGGCATATGTAAATGTAAAGCAATTTTGTATAAGATATGTAAACGAAATGTAAGTGTAAAGAGAATGTTTTGTAATGTATAAAGAATAGTATATGTTGAGATGTACATGATTATAAAGTTTTATTTAAGATATGTCTATAGCTTGTATTTAAAAGGTATTCTGATGCGTGTGTTTGTATGTTTTATATTTCGCTTTGGCATGACTGTTTGCATGTGTATGAGTGCGTAGCGACTCCGATATCCTCCCAAGGGGTATTGGGGCGCTGCAAGGTGATCTGATGACATACAGCTGAGGTGCTTAGATGAGAAGAAGGCCAAAAAGGTTATGGAGGAGGCCCATGCTGGGGTCTGCAGTCAGAACCCTTATAAGAGTTACGCTTTACTCCTTGATGCATGGGGCTAAAGCACTACTGCCTGTCAAAGCACGTCAAATCTTTAGGGGCAGTCATGGAAGCAACGGCTACAGCAGCTAAACACGTTAAATGGAATAGGTTGTGGGATTACTATCGCAATCAGATCTATCAAAAAACTCCTTGTTCAATCATTTGGAAAGAGGGTTAGGAAACACTCACTGAAAGATGGAGATTCGGTCTTCAGGCAAATGAGACCTGATTTTCTAGACACGAAAGTAAATTCAGTCCGACATGGGAAGACCCGTTTGCTCTTAAGAAAATTTTGTCTAAAGGGGCAGCGGTTCTAATGGACAGCGTCGAAGATGAGCTCGGATAACAGATCAGCATCAACAGACCCAAGAAGGTCCATGGCCAAAGACTAAAAATCAAAAGAAGAGAATAAATGCCCTGCGGGTTGAAAATCGAAAAAAGGCGGCCTTGCTAAAATTGGGCGCCTCGTCAGGGTGAAAACTGAAAAAAGGCACCCTGGCCAAAAATTAGAGGCTTGAGAGAAAATATTCAATGAAGAAAACCTGAGAGAGTTGATTGATAATAGGAGTCGAATGCACCTAAGGTGTTACTCATTGAGATTGAGTAAAACTAGTATTTTTGCATCACATGTCTAGTCATGGTCATTCTTATTGCTATATGGTGCATATAGATAGAAATACATGCATAAGCTAGGCATAAACATGCAATTAAATGGTTAAGAGAAACCTGTTGCAGGCATGAGGACATATGTTGGAGCAAGTCTTAAGGCAGTAATAACAATTTTTCATGTGATAAATCCTCCTCCTACCCATAAAATAAAATAAAAAAAAGGCCGTTAGAGATGAAAACCGTAATTGGCGCTCTAAGCAAAAGTTAGGCCAAAGGGCAGGGTGAAAACCTGGGAACAGGCAGTTTGCCCTACAAAAAATGAAATGAATAAAAGCCGCTGGATTAGGTTGGGTCCATTTTAGGCAAAAATTAGGCAGAGGGTCATGTGAAAATCCCTAAGGGGACGTATTTCCTGCTAAGAAAAGCTAGTGTGAAAATCCACAAGGGACGCACTACCTTTAAAACAATGACTTTTGAAGCCTGGAGCGATAAGGCGACAATACTTCGAATAACTTCCCTTTAGGCCTATGGTGTAGGACACGAATTAAAGTTTTGGGAGCAAAATGCTCATCTACCGGGGGGAAAAGATGTGCACGGGTCAGTTCTCTTTGAAAAGATTATGGGTCAGAACCCCTAAAGCCAAGACAATGCTTTTCTAGATCCCTGGGGGCATCAGACAATGTGATCAGCCGAGCAGTACCCTCAACAAATCTCTTGACCACCTAGGATGTGGTCTATCCATGTTTGCATTTCACATGCATCTCACATGCAGAGATCTTTTGCATATCCCCCAGTATATCATGTGCATTCAGTCCTTTACGCGTATAGTTGTGTACTCATAATTTTATACATTAATCCTTTGTTTGTGTATCGTGTATATAGCTTTATGTATACATTTCACGCACATTATGCACACACAATCTTTTGTATATGCCTTCGTGCTAATGATTTCGCAGGAAAAGGCCAAACTAAGCGATAGCATCGGCACAATGAAGTCAAGAAGAAACATGCGCAAGTTAAAATCATGCGGTAACTTGTAAAGTCCTTTATCAAGGCATTCTTAATTCCTTTTCTCAAGGCATTCCAAGTCTCTTTCGAGCGTTTTAAGTTTTTCAAATCTTTAAGTCCTTTCTCATAGGCATTTTCAGTCTCTTCGCAGCATTATCTTTAAGTCCTTTCTCATAGGCATTTTCAGCCTCTTCAGAGCATTATCTTTAAGTCCTTTCTCATAGGCATTTTCAGTCTCTTCGGAGCATTAGCTTTAAGTCCTTTTTCAAAGGCATTCTCAGTCTCTTCAGAGCATTATCTTGAAGTCCTTAGTTAAAGGCATTCTCAGCCTCTTCGGAGCATTATCTTTAAAGTCCTTGGTTAAAGGCATTCTCAGCCTCTTCGGAGCATTATCTTTAAAGTCTTTTTTTAAAGGCATTCTTAATCTCTTTGGAGCATTATCTTTAAGTCCTTTTTTAAGGCATTTTCAGTCTCTTCAGAGCATTATCCCTTAAGTCCTTCTTCTAAAACATCCCCGATCTCTTTAGAGCATTAAGTTTTTCCAAATCCTTTCAATCCAAGGGAATGTTCGCACTTTATAGCTTGGGTAACGGCTTGGTAAGATTCAGAGATATCTGCGTTTTGTAAGTCTGGAGCAGACTCAACGCATCACCAACTAAAGATGGGCCAGTACTTTGTAAGTTTGGAGCAGACTCGGTGCAGCTTAGAAGAGCAACTCTCGCGTTTTGTAAGTCTGGAGCAAACTCAGCGCATCACCCAGTTTAAGAAGATGGCTGCCTCAGGTACGCATCTCTTCTCTCTTTCTTTGAGTTTTGGCTCACCTAGGCACCCAGGCACTACGTTCCCCAAAACTGGGGGCAACTGTAGACACCGGGTCCTGAGACAGCCCAGACCAAAGTTACGCAGTGATGAAAATAATACTTGTTTATAGGCAAAAGACAGATAGAAGTGATGATTTCCTCGAAAAATATATTTTTCGTTTAAAAAAAAAATGTGCAGGAAAAAGGTTTTCTAGGGCCTATGGGGTGAGGCCCATCTCACCCATGTGAGATGAAGCCTCACGTTGTGAGGCCCATCTCATGTTAGTGAGATGCAGTCTCGCCACGTGAGGCCCATCTCACAGGTGAGATGAACGTCTCACCTGCCTCACGCGCTCCTGCTCCTCCTATCCCATTTTTCGTGGGGATTTGGTTTGAAAGCATGGGATTATGGCTGGATTTGGTGAGAAACAACCTAACCTTCTCTGAGATATAAAAAGAAAAAGCTAAGAAACTGGGAGAGGGGGGATTATTTTTGGAAAACACAAAAAAGAAAGAAAACGTAGAGAGAAAAGCTTAGAGAGCAAGAAAAATAATTCTGGTTCTAAAAGCATTCTTGGATTATTTCTTGAATGCAGGAAATTAATTCTTGAGGTTTGAGATTCAATAATCTTTTATCTTCTTTTTAACGTAACCTTCATTTTAAAGTTTTCATCAATCTCTGTTTTCATTTTTTAATAAAAGCAAAGAGAAGAACCAGAGCTTCTTCATCTGCTGACCAAAGATCAATATTTGAGGGTAAATACTGGGAAACCTATTCTTTTCCTTCTTCTTTCGGTTTCTTGCTTTTTTTTTAACAAGTGTTCTTCAGTGTACATACTGTGTTTATTGCTTATTAGATCTTGTTAATCTGTATATAGTATTCCTGTTGTTGTTTGTTATCAAACATGAACTTTAAATATTTTTCATGATCAATCGTTATGTTTATTATCTTATTATGCATGTCTTGATAATATATCATCATATTCATAAGCGCCTGTTAACTCTCCTCTATTTGCCCCTATTTTCTGGTTGTTTGAATCTTGCCTGTGTTCTTCTATCCAAGTTGTGTTTTGCCCGATCGGATTTTACCTTCATTTGTTCGCATTATGATTGCCTGATCGGATTTTGTCTTGGTCTCTATCCGAGCTGTTATTTTCGCGATTGGATAGTGCCTCTATTTTTTGGTTGCCCGATCATTCGCATCTCAGTAGCAGGCATTACGCGACTCGTGCGATGAGTGCACGAGTCATGCTTGCACGACTCGTGCAATGCGTGCACAAGTCGTGCACAAGTCTTTTGTTTTCCCTTTTTCGGCACTTCTTCATCTGTTCCCTACCCTTTGTTTCGTTGTATTTTTGCATGCATTCTTTGTTTTATTTATTCAATTTATCTCCTACTAATGCAACTGTTGAATGTAATTTATATTTAATTATTTACATTCGATTAATTGTTTATATTTAATTAGTTCAATTGATTATTATTTAATTGATTTATTAATCGTTTTCAATCAATCATTTTATTCAATTAATTGCCTATTCATATTATATTATTTATTTGATGTAATTTACTAACATTTGATTTCACTTTTGTTTTGTTGCCTCAAATTTATTTGTTTGTACGAGTTCTATGTGTGCATGGGGTGGAGGACTGGAAGACCAAAGACCTTTAATTTAGGGTTTGTATTTTTAATTATTATTATTATTATTATTATTATTTTTATATGTTGTGTGTAAAAATATATTTTAGATTCATCCGCATTATAGAAAATCATTTTTTCACAATAATTAATAACTTGGATTTTTTCTTAATAAAATGGACCAATGTCCTATTTTAAACCAATAAAATCTCACTTTCAAATGAAGAACTAATTTTAATAAAATGTGATCACTTATCCCCATTTTTTCAATTAATACCCAATAAATGTCACACCCCGTTTGCCCCCTAGTTGAATGAGCCATATATGTATGTGTGTGCATTTGTATGAGTCTAGCATAATAAGGGCATTTTGGTAATATTGTATGATTTGGGGTTTTTCTGGTGCGTATGTGCATGTGTTGCACCATGGTGTGAATTAGTTAGGACAGATTTGTGTGTGTATGAGTGCACCATAGTCGGATATGCACTAGTGGGTTATTGTGGTGTGTATGCATTCATACATTTGTAGGGTGTGTCCTTGAGGGAGCATTGTGTGTGTTGCTCATACATGTGTAGGGTGCATTATTAGGGTGTTTCATTGTGTGCATGTGATACACTTAGTTAGGGTGTGAGTAAGTAATCTCCTCCATTAGATGGTTGACATGTGTAAAGGGGAAAGAAAGATGGGAAAGAGAAAATGAAAAAGGGAAAAATCAGATTTTTAAAACCCATTTCCCATTTTCTCTCCTTTTTCTTCTTCTTCCTCCTTTGCACTCTCCTAAGTGCTTTACTTAGATTCAAGCTCAAGTGGTGGAATTAATTATTCCCTTACATCTTCCTTGGTAAGTTCTTGCTTTTTCCTTGTGTTATTCATGCATTTTCTTCCTCTTCTTCTTGGGTTGGATCTAAGTTAGGGTTTGTGTTTTTGGTGTTTGGGTGCTTGTTTGTGCTTAGTTGAGCCTCCTCGCGAGGCAAAGGGAAAAGAGAAGGCTGGAACTAGTGGATCCAAGCAATAGGAGCTAAAGATTTTAAGGTTTGGGAATTTCTTGGTTTTCACGTATATATATATATGTTTATGTATGAGATTTGATGGTTTCTTAGGATTAGGTTGTTATACGTTCTTTATTTTGATGTATACACTATGGGTTTTTGTTTTGGAATGTGAATCTTCCAAGAGCATGAGTTAATTGTGATAATGTTGGAGTTGATGTGGTTTTGTGCATAAATTGGGGTTTTGGATGATTCTTGGAATTGGAGGTTTAAATTAATGAATTGTGTGAAATTTCTTGTTGATTAATGTTATATTATGGTTGTTGATGCTAATGGATGGCTGGGTTTGAGGTAAGAGGTTCTTGGATGAGTTTTGCGTGTGTTTGTGGTTGATTGTGGGAGGAAGAAAATCTGCAGAATTCTGTAGATTTTGGAAAACCCGATGCTGTCGCGATCACGACGATGTCGCGAGCGCGACAGAGATCGGTGTTTTGGAGCTTCGCTATCACGGGCACG